>PVIU01031004.1:0-15382 GCA_004026605.1 Ondatra zibethicus
CAGAGATGTAGGGAGAGAGTAGGCAGAGTCAAGGAGATGTCATGTAGCTGCTGTCGCAGGAGACAGATGCCGGACAGAACCTTACTGTTAGGCCACAACCACCATGTGGCAATACACAGATTAATAGAAATGGGTTAATTTAAGATGTAAGAGTTAGCTAGAAATATGCATAAGCTATTAGACCAAACAGTGTTCTAATTAATACAGTTTGTGATTATGCTGGGTCTCGGCATCCAGAAACAAACGATCAGCCTCAGGTCTGGGAAGCTGGGAATGAACAAACAGCCTCTGCCAACAAAATGGTGCCAATGTGGGCAAGTACATTCACATAAATATGAGAGATCTTTGGAAGTAGTTCTAGACACAAAAGAACAGAATTAAGCACAACTTCTTGGTAGCAGCATATTCTTGGATGGGCTATGTTTGCTAGAGGCAAGCACAATTCATTTAAGAGAAGCTTCCTGACTCAGCTTTATCTCCAAAAACCTTGCAGCTCTTTTAAAAGGCCCAACCACCAAACACTTAAATGGTGTTTATGAATAGCCAACAGCATGCTTCTTGGTGGTGGCAGGGACCTTGAAACTCCATAGAGTTGTGGCAATAAACATGGCTTCCATTTGTACCTCTGCCATGAAGCTAGACTCTCAGAA
The DNA here is from genome assembly GCA_004026605.1 of Ondatra zibethicus. NCBI lineage: Eukaryota > Metazoa > Chordata > Mammalia > Rodentia > Cricetidae > Ondatra > Ondatra zibethicus. Next base: position 651 of record PVIU01031004.1, read on the forward strand.
AGCTAAGAAATGGGGTGAATCCAGCTGGCAAAGCCATGGCTTTAATCCTAGCCATATTGCTTAGCAAATTAAAGATTCATGTGGTCAAAAAAAAGAGAGGTCAGAAAAAATCAAAACAAAGGAGATTAGATTTAGAGCTCTTATTTTGTATAGAAAAAAATGGAAATACTGTGGGACAATGGTCTTGTACCTGTAATGATTTGTCACTTGTATTGGTTTAATAAAATGCTGATTGGCCAGTAGCCAAGCAGGAAGTACAGGCAGGGCAACCAGAACAGGAGAATTCTGGGAAGAGAAAAGGTTCAGTCTGCAGTTGTCACCCAGATGCAGAAGAAGCAAGATGAAAATGCCTCACTGATAAAGGTACCAAGCCACATGGCTAACACAAACAAGAATTATGGGTTAATGTAAGATGTAAGTGTTAGTTAATAAGAAGCCTGATCTAATAGGCCAACCAGTTTATAATTAATGTAGACTTCTGTGTGTTTCTTTGGAATTGAATGGTGTGGGACTAGGCAAAACAGAAACCTTTGCCAACAAATGGTGCACAGATGTGGTCTGAAAGGTTTGGGGTTAATGCCCACCTTCCACTTCAGGTCTGGATGCTTGTCTGCCTACTCAGGGTAGGGAAGAAAGTAACTGAGACTATGCCTGTGGCTCAGTGTCCCCCTGCCTGGGCAGGCAGCAGGATTGGATTTGCTAGGAGCACACAGGCAGAAGAGCATGGCAGATTCCCACAACCATACACAGAGATATTTCCAGGCCATGCAGTGTGCTACATGGGAAATTTAGCTTTTATTTAGATAAAAGGGTTTATATGCTACATGCTTCTTCTCAGAGTTAAAGTGGTGAGTGTGGCTCCTACTCAGCAGCCTCAGAGATGGTGGTAATGGTACCTCCACCCTATTGAAAGGTAGAGAGAGGTGGAACCAGCATCCAGAGCCACTGCAACCAAGCTGCTTAGCATTTTAAAATGTTCCTGGTCAGAAAATAATTACAGATATGCATTAAAGACAGAATCAGACAAAAAACAAACCTCTGAATGGGCACTGTGTGTGTTTTAAAAATGTACATAGGCTTGGGAAAGAGAAGAAAAAGAGTACAGACAGTTATAAAAAAGAAATATTTTTAAAGAATAAAACAAAGTCTTTAAGAAGACAGAGTATAGACAGTCATAGATTAAAGGAGTAAAGAAAAATAAGTCATGTAAAGATGGAATATATACAGAGAGTCTGGATTATGTATATTATTGTGTTTTCTTTGAATATTTTGACTACAGAAAGATATTTGATTCTGAGAGCTACTAAGGTAAACTAATATATATATATATATATATATATATATATATATATATATATATATATATATATATTATCTTGAGTTCAAAATTTGCTTCTAAGGATATGTTGCTTTGGAAAAGAGGTTCTGCTTTTGTTTCCGCAGAGGATGAGAACCTGTGGATTCCTTCCAGACTAATGTGGTTTGATGGAACAAGACTCCTGAAAGGTCACCGTGAACACCCCCCAAAATTACTTTGCCCCACCGAAAGCAGGAAGCAGTTTGGAGAGAACTACACCCAAATTCCCCAAATATTGTTTATACAGGTTTATTTGCATTTAAAGAGGGATATACTATAAAGATGAATACTTTGCATTGGTATGGATCTTGATTTATTGATACAAATTTAAGGTCAATTTTGTTATATGTATATTTCTGCTCTTGATTAAGGCATTGTGTTTGGGAAACTAATTTATGAATGTAAGGTATAATTAAAAGTACAGGTTAATAGATAGTCATCTATAATAGTCAAGTGTATAGTCATGTTAGTTAAGCTTTCTAGATGTATAGAGATATATTTCAGTTAGATAGATAATCTTCAACCATTTCAAAGACCTGCAGAATATGGCATTTAAAAGGTTTTAAGAACTTAGACTTTTCTTCACACTGAGACATGTCTGCGTCTGGCAGCACCAATTACTTCAGAGAGCTTGATGGGCATTGAAGAAACTTGTTATGAAATTTGCCTTCAGTATGACAAGGATAGCCATTTGGGCAAGAAACTGTTTTTGCCTAGACTGCTTGATGGTATGTTGTATGAACTGGATATGCAGGACCCACAGAAAAATCACTGCTGAACTTGCCTAAAGAAGGTGATACAGTCATACAGTGTTCCTGCATCATGAAAGAGTCTGCCAGACATTCTACATGATACAAAAGAAAGTTACTGACAAACTGTCAATATAAGCAAAGCAATAAGACCCTGTGGGTCTGGGTTTGAGTTTGGGACCTCCAAGGAACTAGGCCTGAGCCAGAACCTCTGTGGGTCTGGGGGTGAGTCTGGGACCTCTGAGTAAGTAGGCAGGAACCAGAAACCTCTGTGGGTCTGGGGGTGAGTCTGGGACCTCTGAGTAAGTAGGCAGGAACCAGAAACCTCTGTGGGTCTGGGGGTGAGTCTGGGACCTCTGAGTAAGTAGGCAGGAACCAGAAACCTCTGTGGGTCCAGATGTGAGTATGGGACCTCTGAGGCTGTAGGCCTGAGCCATGTCCTCGGCAGGGCTGGGTGCGCCCGAGTCTGGGATCTCCAAGGGAGTAGATCATATCTAGAGACCTTTGCAGGACCAACTCCAAGCCAGGGACCTCCACCGGAGCAGATCCAGACCAGGAACATTTGCAGAGCTGACCTGAGGCAGCAAACTCCACAGGAGCAAGATTGAGCAACTGACTTGGGCTGGAGCAGGCCTGGGATGGCTGAATTCCATAGGAAGGAGCAGGATTGAGTGAGCAACCTGGGTTAGAATGGGCCTGAGGCAACAAATTCCATAGGAGTAGGACTAATCCAGCAATCTAGGCCAGAGCAGGCCTGAGGCTGCAAACTCTACAAGAGCAGGACTAAGCCAGTGACCTAGGCCAGAGTGGGCCTAGGATGGTGAACTCCACAGAAGCAGGAGCAGATCAAGACCAGGGACATTTGCAGAAGCAGAATTGAGTGAGTGACCTAGACCGGAACAGGCCTGAGGTGGCAAGTTCCATGGGAGCAGGACTGAGCCAGCGACCTAGGCCGGAGCAGGCCTGAGACAACGAGCTTCACTGGAGCAGGAATGGATCCAGACCAGGGACATTTACAGGGGCAGGACTGAGTCAGCGACCTGGGCCAGAGTAGACCTGAGACAACGAACTCCACAGCAGCAGGCACAAGGCAGCAACTGCTGAGCGAGTGGGCCAGAGCCAGAGACCACTACAGATCTGGGCATGATTCTGGGACCTTTGAGGGAATAGACCTCAGCCAGGACCCCTATGGGTCTGGGCATAAGTCTGGACCACTGAGGGAGTAGGCCTGAGCCAGGTCCTCTGCAGGTCAGGGCACACCTGAGTTTGGGGTCTCTGAGGGAGAAGATCAGAGCCATAGACCTTTGCAGGACCAACCCCAAGCCAGGGACCTCTTCAGGAGTGTATTCAGACCAGGGACATTTACAGAAACAGGTCTGAGACTGCACACTATACCAGAGCAGGCCTGAGACAGCAAAAACAGGAACAGAGCAAACCCCAGGAACACTGAGCAAACTCCAGGAACAAGGAGTGACCATTGGGTAACTAAAACCAGGGGAATGACTGTACAACAAGGAACAAGCATCTGAGCCTTGGATACACTGGCACCTAGAGGATTAATCACCAGAGTCACAGTAAGCCCCAACCACACCAATCAGAGGAAAAGATGTGTAGACAAGGTAAGAACACATGCAACACCACAAAGAGCAACAAGGCACCAGTAAAATCTAGAGATCCTACAACAACAAGACTTGAACAACCAAATATAGATAAAGCAGAAGAAAATGACCTAAAAAATAACTTCAGGAGAATGTTTGAGACTCTTAAAGAGGAAATGAGAAATTCCCTCAAAGAAATAGAGGAAAAGACAAATAAAAAAATTGAAAGACTTCAGCAAACCCCTAAAGAAAACCAAGAAAAACCAATCAAACATATGAAAGAAACTATTCAAGACTTGAAAACTGAAATGGAGACAATAAAGAAAACACAAGCTGAGGGAATTATAAAAACAGAAATCATGAGAAAATGATCAGGAACCACAAATGCAAGCACAAACAGCAGAATACAAGAGATGGAAGAGAGAATCTCAAGTGCTTAAAATACAATAGAGTAAATAGACTCATCATTCAAAGAAAACATTAAATCTAAAAAAGCTTAACTCAAACTATCCAGAAAATATGGGAAACCATGAAAAGACCAAACCTAAGAATAATAGTTATAGGAGGAAAAGTTCAACTCAAAAGCACAGAAAATATACTTAACAATATCATAGAAGAAAACTTTCCCAACCTAAAGAAAGATATGCCTATAAAGACACAAGAAACTCATAGAACACCAAATAGAAGGGATGAAAAAAAGTCCCCTTGAAACGTAATAATTGAAACAATAAACATACAGAATAAAGAAAGAATATTAAGAGCTGCAAAGGTAAAAGGCCAAATAACATATAAAGGCAGACCTATCAGAATTACACCTGACTTCACAATGGAGACAATGAAAGCCAAAAGGTTGTGGTAAAGTGTTATGCAGACATTAAGAGACCATGGATGTCAGCCCAGACTACTATACCCAGCAAAACTTTCAATTACCACAGAAGGACAAAACAAGACATTCTATGACAAAACCATATTTAACCAATAACTAACCATAAACCCAGCCCTACACAAAGTACTAGAAGAAAAACTTCAACCCAAGGAAGTTGGATACATCAACAAAAACACAGACAATTAATAATATCACAGCAGCAAATCGCAAAGAATGGAAAAACACACAAACTAACATCACCAACAACAAAAGCTAAATTAACAGGAGATAGCAATCACTGATCATTAATATCCCTTAATATAAATGGACTCAACTCACCAATAAAAAGGCACAGGCTAACAGATTGGAGACGAAAACAGAATCCATCCTTCTGCTGCATACAAGAAACACACCTCAACCTTAAAGACAGATATCATCTCAGAGTAAAAGGTTATGAAAAAAATTTCTAATCAAATGGACCTAAGAAACAAGCTGGTGTAGCTATCCTAATATCTAACAAAATAGACTTCAAACTAAAATCGATCAAAAGAGACAAAGAAAGATATTCCATATTAGTCACAGGAAAAATCCATCAAGAGGAAATCTCAATACTGAACATCTATGCCCCAAATACAAGGGCACCTTCATATGTAAAAGAAACACTTGTAAAGCTTAAATTATACATTAAACCCAAGACACTAATAGTGGGAGACTTCAACACTCCACTCTCACCACTGGACAGGACAGTCAGACAAAAATTTAACAGAGAAATAAGGGAAATAACAGATCTTATGACTCAAATGGACTTAAAGACATATATAGAATATTTCATTCAAACATAAACAAATATACCTTCTTCTCAGCACCTCATGGAAACTTCTCAAAAATTGACCACATACTCAGTAACAAAACAAACCCAACAGTTACAAAATAATTGGAATAACCCCATGTATCTTATTGGATAACCATGTATTAAAACTAGAATTCAACAGAAATATTAATCCCAGAAATCCCACAAACACATGGAAATTAAACAATGCTCACCTGAATCATCAATGGGTCAAGGAAGAAATAAAGGGAGAAATTAAAGACTTCCTAAAATTCAATGAAAATGACAACACAGCATACTCAAATTTATGGGACACAATGAAAGCAGTGTTAAGAGGAAAGTTTATAGCACTAAATGCATACATAAACAAGCTGGAAAAATCCCACATTAGTGAATTTACAGAACATTATAACACTTTAGAACAAAAAGAAGCAAACTCGCCTAAGAGAACTAGATGGAAGGAAATAATAAAATTGTAGACGGCAGGAAATAATAAAATTGAGAGCTGAAATCAACAAAATAGAAACAAAGAAAACAATACAAAGAATCAATGAGACAAAGAGTTGGTTCTTCAAGAAAATCAACAAAATAGACAAACCTTTATCCAAACTAACCAAAATGCAGAGAGAGAATATCCAAATTAACAAAATCAGAAATAAAAAAGGGGACATAACAACAGACACAGAGAAAATACAGAGAATGATCAGGTCATATTTCAAAAACCTGTACTCTACAAAATTGGAAAACTTAAAGGAAATAGACAACTTTCTGTATAAATATCACTTATCAAAATTAAATCACGAACAGATAATCAAATTTAACAAACCTATACCCGCTGAAGAAATAAAACCAATCATCAAAAGTCTCCCAACCAAAAACAGCAAGGACCAAATGGTTTTAGCTCCAAATTGTACAAGATTTTCAGAGAAGAACAAATACCAATACTCCTCAAATTGTTCACACAATAGAAACAGAAGGAACATTGTCAAACTCTTTTATGAGGCTACAATTACCCTGATACCCAAACCATATAAAGTCATTACTAAGAGAAAATTACAGACCAATCTCACTCATGAACATTGATGCAAAAAATATTAAATAAAATACTGGCAAATTGAATCCAAGAGCACATAAGAACCATCATCCTCCATGATCAAGTTTGCTTCATCACAGAGATGCAGGGATGGTTCAACATATGAAAATCTATCAATCAAATCTACCAAATAAACAAACTGAAAAATAAAAACCACATGATCATCTCATTAGATTCCAAAAAAGCTTTTGACAAAATACAACATCCCTTCATGATAAAGGTCTTGGAGAGAGCAGAGATACAAGGAACATACCTAAACATATAAAAGGCAATATACAGCAAGCCAACAGCCAACATCAAACTAAATGGAGAGAAACTCCCAGCGATCCCACAGAAATCAAGAACATGACAAGGTTGTCCACTTTCTCCATATCTATTCAATATAGTTCTTGAGGTCCTAGCTAGAGCAATAAGACAACAAAAGGAGATCAAGGGGATACAAATTGGAAGAGAAGTCAAACTCTCACTATTTGCTGATGATATGATAGTTTACATAAGCAGTCCCAAAAATCCTACCTAGGAACTTCTACAACGCATAAACACTTTCAGTAATGTAGCAGGATACAAGATTAACTAAAAAGAAAAATCAGTACTCTCCTGTACACAGATGATAGATGGGCTGAGAAAGAACTCAGAGAAACATCACCCGTCACAATAGCCACAAATAGCATAAAATATTTCAGAGTAACTCTTACCAAACCCGTGGAAGACTTGTATGCAAAAACTTTAAATATTTGAAGAAAGAAATTGAAGAAGACACCAAAAAGTGGAAAGGTCTTCTGTGCTCTTGGGGAGGTAGAATTAACATAGTAAAAATGGCAATCTTACCAAAAGCGATCTACAGATTCAATGCAATGCCCATCAAAATCCCAACAAATTTCTTCACAGACCTAGAAAGAAGGGTACTCTACTTCATATGGAAAAGCAAAAACAAACAAACAAACAAACAAACAAACAAACAAACAAACAAACCCAGGATAACAAAAACTATCCTGTATAATAAAAGAATTTCTGGAAAAATCATAATCCCTGACTTCAAACTCTACCACACAGCTACAGTACTGAAAACAGTCTAGTATTTGCATAAAAACAGACAGGAAGACCAATGGAACCAAATCAAGACCCGGATATTAATCCACACACCTTTGAACAGGTGATTTTTGTCAAAGAAGCAAAAAACATCAAATGGGAAAAAGAATGCATATTTAACAAATGGTGCTGGCATAACTGGATATCAACATGTAGAAGAATGAAAATTGATCCATATCTATTACCGTGCACAAAACTCAAGTCCAAATGGATCAAAGACCTCAACTAAAGCTAGCCACACTGAACCTTATAGAAGAGAAAGTGGGAAGTACACTTGAACGCATTGGCACAGGAGACCACTTCCTAAATATAGCCTCAGTAGCACAGACACTGAGAGAGAAATTAAGTGGGTCCTCCTGAAACTGAAAAGCTTCTGTAAAGCAAAGAACATGGTCAAGAAGACAAAACGACAGCCTACAGAGTGGGAAAAGATCTTCACCAAGCCCACATCAAACTGAGGGATGATCTCCAAAATATACAAAGAACTCAAGAAATTGGTCATCAAAAGAACAACTAATCCAATAAAAAAGTTGAGTACAGACAGAGAACTTTCAACAGAGGAATTTAAAATGGCTGAAAGACACTTAAGGAAATGCTCAACATCCTTAGTCATCAGAGAAATGCAAATCAAAACATTTCATCTTACACCTGTAAGAATGGCCAAGATCAAAAACACTGATGACAACTTATGCTGGAGAGGTTGTGGGGTAAAGGGAACACTCCTCCATTGCTGGTGGTAGTGCAAAGCCCCTTTGGAAATCAGTATAGCAATTTCTCAGAAAATTAGGAAACAACCTTCCTTAAGACTCAGCAATACCAATTTTGGGTATATATCTAAAGGATGCTCAATTGTGCCACAAGGTCATGTGCTCAACTATGTTCACAGCAGCATTGCCTGTCAATTTAAATGCCCCTTGATCAAAGAATGAATAAGGAAAATGTGGTGAATTTACACAATGGAGTACTACACAGTAGAAAAAATAATGACATCTTGAAATTTGCAGGCAAATGGATGGATCTAGAAAACATCATTTTGAGTGAGGCAACCCAGACCCAGAAAGATAGTTATCACATGTACTCACTCATAAGTGGTTTTTAAACATAAAGCAAAGAAAACCAGCCTACAAATCACAATCCCAGAGAACCTAGACAGCAATGAGGACCCTAAGACAGACACACATAGATCTAATCTACATGGACAGTAGAAACAGACAAGATCTCCTGAGTAAATTGGGAGCATAGGGTCCTTGGGAGAGGGTTGAAGGTGGGGGGAGAGACAGGGCATTGGAGCAGAGAAAAATGTAGAGCTCAATAAAATTCATTAAAAAATCCTAATAACAGCAATTAATGGATTCCCTGAAGCTAAAAATTATGAGTATGTTTGGAATTTTGATGTCGAATTTCTTGAGTTCTTTATATATTTTGGAGATCAGTTGTTTGTCTGATGTGGGGTTGCTGAAAATATTTTCCTATTTAGTAGGCTGCCTTTTTGTTCTTATTGACTGTGTCCTTTGCTTTACAGAAGCTTCTCAGTTTCAGGAAGTCCCATTTACTTATTGTTGATCTCAGTGTCTGTGCTACTGGGGTTATATTTAGGAAGTGGTCTTCTGTGCCAATGAAACAGTCTACCTGAGCTAATGGGAGCTCACCAACTCCAGCTGGACTGGGAAGGAACAAGCATAGAACCAAACTAGTCCCTCTGAATGTGATTGACAGTTGAGTGTCTGGGGCCGGGATTTAGCCCTACTGCTTTTACTGGCTTTTTGGGAGCCTATTCTCTTTGGATGGATACCTTGCTCAGCCTGGATTTAGTGGGGAGGGCCTTGGACCTTCCCCAAGGCAATGTGCCTTGCCCTCTCTGGGGAGTGGATGGAGGGGTAGGTGGAGTTAGTGGGAGGAGAGGAGGGAGTGAGAACTTGGATTGGTATGTATGATGAAAATGGCAGTTTGTTTTCTTTTAAAAAATAAAATACAAAATATATGTGTTTGTATATGCATCAAACATTTAGTGTTTTAGATATATGTTATAAGACCTTATAACTACAAATTAAGGTACTCATTTACCTTCTTAAAAACCTATGAAACCGGTACTTTGTAATCTGTTAAATGTTTCATAAAAATTTCAAAATGTTTTATTCCTATAAAACATTCATCATTGTAATAATAAAGTTTAAAACTTAACATTGGATATAGAGATTTTAATCATTTTTTAAAATAAACTCTTAAAAAGCTATTAATTTCAGAGCTGGATAGATTGCTGAGTAGTTAAGAGTACCGGCTGCTCTTCTGAAGGACATGTGTTTGTTTCCCAGAACCCACACGGCAGTTCACTGTAGCTCCAGTTTCAGGGAATCTGACACCCTCTTTTGGCCTCCATGGATGCCAAATATGCACATGGTGCACAGGCCTACATGCAGGCAAAACATCCCCACACAGAAAAAAGCTATTAATTTCATTTTATTTGTGTGATAGTCATGGGTAAAAATAATAATAAGTCACAAAATTGCTTTGTGTTGGTTACAATGCCTCTGGGTAATGTACACTGTAATAGCTATAGGTTTCATTTTAATAAATATTCTTAATATACAAATATTATATATATTAGATTGAAGCTGTAATACAAGTATACATATACATTGTTCCAATGTTTTTATTTAATTCCCTTTGTATGATAAGGATTATAGGAGGTACAACAATGAACAGTAACATTAAAAACTTAGATAAGCCTATTCTGTATATGATAAAATGGCTGTTATTAAAAGATAAGATAATGTTTGGCACCTCGTTTTTCTAAGATAAAATTCAGTATAAACTTATAATACTATAAAGTAAAAACTACTGCCTGTTTACCCATGATCTTCTTTTTAAAGATAGATTTTCCCAAGATCCTTATCTTGTTCAAGTTAAACTAAAGGAGAAAAGTCATTTAAAACTAATCTGTTGGTGCCTGCTCCAACCAGTTTAAAACCTTACCAATAAGATAAATTCTATGTCTTTACGATCAAAGGTCTTGGGGCTAGAAAGATGGTTCAGTGGTTAAGAGCATTTCTGCACTTACAGAGAACCTGAATTTGATTCCCAGCACCTACCTGGATGTTCACAATTGTCTGTAATTCCTGTTCCAGAGGATCCAATTCTATCTTCTAGCCAATGTGAGCACCAAGCACCAAGTGGTACATTTACATCAATTCATGCAAACACTCATATACATTAAAACAAAATGTAAATAAATCTTTTAAAAAATTATCAAAAGATCTTCTAATTTATATCAAAATTATATTTATAAAAATGCACATTATGGATTAGCTATTGCTAATGCTATTAATATATTATCTAACTTACAGTCTAACTTAAAATTAACAAGTGATACAAAATATTTGATATTAAAATATGTTTATTTATGGATATTATTTTATTTACTTACTGTATGCATATATGCATGTGCCATTATGGGTGTGTAGTTGTCAGAGGACAATTTGAGATAATTAGCTATCTCTTTCCATAAGGTGGGTCTCGGAGATAAAACTCTGGTTTTCAGATTTGGCAGCAAGGACCTTCATTCACAGAGCCATATTTCTTGCTCATTCCTTTAATCTTTCCAACTAACAGAGTTCAGTTCCTAGCACCCACTTAGGGCAGTTCACAGTCACCCATAATTCCAGCTCCAGGGGAATCTTTGGGACGCTACTCGTACCTGAACTCACATGTACCCAGAGCACCCTCCACCCCCATACACAGATACACACACTATAAAACAAAATAAATATTAAATAACTACTCAACTCTAGTGTTGTCCTTATTAGATGTTCTCCAGTCCAAACCCCAGCAATATTGTTCTTCCAATCCTATGACTACTAGACCTTGTAATATTTACATTTGGATACTGAATTATAATTTACTTCCTTCCCTCAACATAGGGTTCTGAAAGTCTGGGTCAAAGATTTTAATTACATTAATCTGTAGTTTACCAAAGTGTCAGAAACTTAGTTGCTGTGCAGCAACAGCAGTCAGCATTTGTTTTCAATTGGCTGTTATATGTCAGACATTCTTTAAAATACTGTAAGCATATTAACCAATTTAATTTTCAAGGAAGTCATATGTATTAGATACTATCATCATATTCAGTTTCCATAGAAGAAAGTTGAAACATAGATATTTTGTATCATCTGTCTAATATCAAACACACACAAAAAAAAAGAAAGGAAGAAAAGGAAAGGAAACAAGCAAGTTAGGATTCAAATCTATGGGATTGGACTCTAGAGCTATTTCTTAACTCCTGATACATAATAGATGGGCAGACAAGTGGGGAAATTGATGAATAAATAGATAGATATATGGCCGAAAGAATAGAATGTTGAATAGGTTAGTGTGTGGGTGGATGAAAGAGAACATTGAAGAAGTAGAGGTTTAGGAAGAATAAAAAAACTGTGAATCAACACATAATATGAGTTAGTTTGGGAACAGTTTTCAGATCTTATTACTACCCCACAGAAGTTTTGATATGTTCATGATATGTAAAAATGTGTTTTCAATAGTTCTATGATAACTATTTGGTGTCAGGGTAGGAACAAACCTTGGTCAACAGTTCCATATTTCTGTGTTCTTGAAATCCCTTTTCTCTCTCATCTATGCTTATGGTTCAAATTTTTAGTTTTTAATGGTATATTATGCTCCTGTGTGTTCCTTTCCTGGTTTTTGGTTTTTTTTATGTTCATATTCCTTGCTTATTTGTTGTAGGTCCTCTGCTTTATCTCCAAAACTTGATATTCTGTCTTCTGTTTGAGTCACTCTACTTGTAAGGCTTTCCTTTCAGTTTTCTCATTGGGCTACTGTGTTTTTCAATTTAGTCTTCATTTCGTCTTGAGTTCTCTTCAAAGTTTCTATGTCCTAATTAAATTCTGTTTTCAAGGCTTGGATTGTCCTCAACATTTCTATCAGCCTTATGTTTGTGTTTCTTGGTCATCAATCAGGAGCTTATTCTCCTTAAGCTCTTTCTCCTTAATTCCATTGAACTGTTTCTTTGTATCTTCTGTAAACTTGAATTCTTTGGTAAAGTTTATGATCATTCTTTTGAACTCTGTGTTCTGGAGTTCATCTAGGTCATTCTTACTGGCAACTACAACTACAGGACTAGTGAGTTTTGGAAAGAAGATACTAGCTTGCTCTTTCTCATTGTTTCGTTTTTGCAATGATATCTGGGTATGTTTTCTTTTGTTAGTTCTGTGTCTGTTATGAACAGAGAAGGTGACAGTAGAGTAATGCAGGTGGGTTGGAAAACAGCTTGATTGGAATGAACTCAGGTGGACAGAGGTGACTGGGCTGGTATACCAGGATATCTTTCCTGGCCCAAACCTGGAGTATGGTATTAAATCTGATTGGGTGGAAAGGTTGTTATGGCATGGGAGGGCCCTGTGGGTTGGTCCTTTACTGTGCAGGCAGAAGAGGCCAGACTAGATCCATGCACTGGTTTGGGGACCCAGGCTAGATCTGGCAGTTACAGAAAAGGCGTAGATGGGTTGTCAGGGGGACTCATTGTACTGGACAATAGAGGAGGTGTGGGAAATCTGTGTACTGAGTAGGGTTGTTGGAAGTGGCACAGAAGATATATCAGATTGTTTATGTGTGTCCTAGAGGTTTTATTGTGTTGCATTATTTTCATTTAGTTACAGGAAAGTTTTAATTTCTTGAATTTCTTTGATTCATTTATCATTCACTAATGAGTTATTTAACCTTCATATATGTGTGGATTTAATGTAGGTTTATTTGCTGTCAATTTTATGATTTATTGCATTATAATCAGATAGGCTATATGGAGATGATTGAAATTTTCTGAATTTGTTAAGGTGTGTTTTGTTCTCTGGTATGTGGTCTACTTTAGAGAAGTTTCCATGGACTCATGATGAAAATGCATATTCTTTGACGTTTCTGTGGCATATACTGTAGATATCTGTCTATTTGATGTAAATGCCATTTAATTTTTGTGTTTCTCTATTTTGTTTTGTTATTTTCTGTCCAGGTATCCTGTCTATTAGAGAATGTGGGGTATTGAAATAACTTACTATTATTGGATTGATATTAATCTGTTTAATTCTAGTAGTATCCTTTTTTATAAAATTGATTGCGGTATGATGGAGCATCCTTTTGGGTCTTGAGGTATGTCAATTCCCATTTTTTTGAGAAACTGACACACTGACTTCCAAAGTGCCCATACAAGTTTGCACTCCCACCAGCAATAGAGGAGTGTTTCCCTTGCTCCACATCCTCTCTAGCATGAGCTGTCACTTACGTTACTGATCTTAGCTATTCGGACAAGTATAAGATGGAATATTGGGATTATTTTGATTTGCATTTCCCCGATGGCTAAGGACGTTGAACATATCTTTAAGTGTTTCTCGGCCATTTGAGATTCCTCTGTTGAGAATTCTCTGTTTAAATCAGAATTTTTTAATTCATTCATTAACTTGTTGTCTAGTTTGTTGAGTTCTTCATGTATTTTGGAAATTAGTCCTCTGTTAGATTCAGGGTTGGTGAAGATCTTTTCCCATTGTGGAGGCTGATGGTTTTTCCTATTGATGGGGTCCTTTGCCTTACAGAAGCTTTTCAACTTCATGTGGTCCCACTTATTAATTGTTGATCTTACTGTCTGTGCTATTGGTGTAGAATTCTGCACTAAATCTTGCTGACCCTAGGCTTTCTTTGGTTGTGAGTTTTTTAATGACTGTTTCTATTTCCTTAGGAGTTATAGGTCTATTTACATTATTTATCTGATCTTGATTTAACTTCAGTAAATGGCACCTAAGGAGAAAATTGTCCATTTATTGTAGATTTTCCAATTTTGTTTGTTTTTGTTTTTTAATATTTACAATATGTAGTCAGTTTATTGGAATATTAAATTACAAGAAGTTTAAGAGGAACATCTGCATTGTAAACTGCTAGTTATAATTGGTACAGAGCATATGTGTGTTGGACAAATTTGAATAAGGGTTGTAAAGAAATATAGGGAAATGTCTAAAAATAATATAATAGGGGAGTTAATCTTATTATAGAGGAAATATTTTTCCTTTTTCCATATTCTTTTATTTTTTCCATTCAAAACAAAGTTACAATTCCTCCCCTTCTCCCAGTCCCCTCCCTCTCCCCCCCTCCTCCCAT
>PVIU01031005.1:0-15391 GCA_004026605.1 Ondatra zibethicus
TCAATCAATCAATCAATTTATTTTCAGGGTAAGAGATAAGGATCTAGTTCTTTGGTGGATAGTACACAAAGTTTAATTGATAGTGAAAGTATATCAATCTGAAGTAAAGCTCCATGGCTTCAGAATGAGTCTGATAACTACATAGAGGTTCACTGAGATATATAGACTTTGGGTCTAGGCAAGTGCTTGTTTGAGTAGCTGAATTAATGTAGTATTTTAAAAAATTGCTGGTTCTTTAATTGGGTGCTTAAGAGGTCTGTGTTTGTTTTACTCAGAAATCTAAAAATCATTGCTTTTAGAAACCAGGATAAATTTTGTTTTTTGTTTCCTTGGAATATGACTAAAATAGCATTTTTAAAAAAATCTATTTATTTATTATGTATACAGTAGTCTCAGTATTCTGTCTGCATGTATGCCTGTAGGCCAGAAGAGGGCACCAGATCTCATTACAGATGGTTGTGCGCCACCATGTGGTTGCTGGGAACTGAACTCAGGTCCTTCTGAAAGGCAGGCAGTGCTCTTAACCACTGAGCCATCTCTCCAGCCCCTAAAATAGCATTTTTATAGTGATTCTTAGTGAGTTTTTTGATAATAAAAAGAGCATGCGTGCAAGGTTACGTATAAGCATGTGGAGGGCTCAGAGGAGAAGCTTGCCCCAGCATAGGTGATGGCTCACAGAAGCTCATCTCTGATTTGGTTACTATGCCAAAGAGTATTATCTTTGCAACAGTGTTTGCTGCTTATGTAACTGTGGAAAAGGCCAGAATCTTGTAATTTTTCTGAGTTTTGTAAATTTCATTAGCTGCCTGAATCTTTTGTGAGCCTCTTCTCCCATCCAGGAAGGAATGTTTCAATTTAGAGGAAATATCTGCACAACAGGGTATACAAAACACAAAATGAATAACAATAATACTAGTATTTTTCCTGAATACTAATGTTTTTATGGTGTTTATAACCTAAAGATTCATAATTGTGATTTCTTTTTTTATCCTATTTATTCTTAAATTTATACTTAATTTATTAACAATATTTCTCAACCTGTACAAGCCTTATGTCCCATAAAACCTAGGCTTTTTGCTGATCATTGGTTCTCCCCACTCCTTTTAAAAACAAAGGATGGGTTGTATTAATTGTCTTGTAATGTTTTCAGTATTCATAGTTAAGAATTTGTGAATTGAATTAGTTTCTCCTTTCCATATAACTCTTAACTGGCCTGCTTAGGAAATACTTTTGTTTGGGTCTTATTAAATCCTACACTGACCAGCTTTTGTAAGTCATTTAGGTTAATATGGTAAATAAATGCTAAAATAGGTTGGTTAGTAGGCTTTTCAAAGCACAAAATATTAAATAACCTTACAGGCAAGCTGTAGCTTTTTTTTTTTAACTTTGTAGAGAATTTCAAAATAAATGTATAAAGAATTAAGCAGAAGTCCTCAAAATATTCCACTTGGAAACTCCTGTTATATGAAGGTTTGAATATTGTAAACACGTTTGTAGCACTGTACTCTGAGATGGGAGACTGGTGTTGTCTGAGTTCTGAACTTATCAGTGACTTGCTGCTATATAACTTTGTATGAATTATTTCTTCCTTACGGTCTCTCTAAGTCTGGAAAGAGAAGTAATACTATATTGTACCATTGTGCAATGAATGATGTGTTTGAAATTTCTCACTACGTAGTAGTGGCAAAACACTGATTGTCATAAAAATGAAAAAATTCATCAGTTTTTTCTAAATAAAAAGACAGAGAAGTATGTTCTACTTTTACAGCTTCAGAGGCGACAACAGAAATACCAGCTTGAGAACTTGGGATAAAAATGAGTTCCGACCTCAGCATAAAACAGCAAGCCCAGCAGCAAACAGTAAATTCAATTCTTATCCAATGAATTTGGGAGCTCAACAACAGAAACAGTCAGGAATGCCTGAATTTCCTAACTTATATGGACACAAGGAAACTGGAGTACTCAGACAAACATGTTTATCAAAGCTGCCAGGCTCTACAGTGAAAGGCCCGGACAGAGCCAGTGCACTGCAGGCATTTAAGCCCAGTTTTCAACAAAATCAATTTAAGAAAACAGTGTTGGGTGACACCTCAGGAGAAAACACTCTGAAGGTAAACATTTAAATATTAATGAATGACTTATTTACATGTTTGAATGTGTAGTAAGTATGTAGATAGATACATCCATGGTATATACAGATTCACACAAATATCCAGTTTCCTATTGGAGTAGGTGAATGTTAGTTTCTGAAATGTCTTATATTTTTTGTTTTTATAGTGACTTCAGAATTTCTTACTGATTTTTCATTGTTTGTAGAAACAATCTATACTTTTTATTGTCATTTCCCCAAAAGATACCAGAAATACTTTCCTGAAAAGTGCCAGATAACAATATTTTTGGTGTTATGAACCCTACTCTCTTTGTTGTAGTTATTTTACTTCATGACTGAACTCTGCCATTGTAACTTATAAGCAGCCACAGACACCGCATTAGTGAATGAACATGGCTATGGTCCAGTAAAAGTTGATAAAATCAGTGGGTTAGATTTGGGGTGTAGGCCATAGTTCACTGACTTCTGCTTCATAGTTCACAGGACTTCTGGTCCTGTTCTGGCTTTTCTGTCTTCTGCACCATATTGCAAAGTGCTGTTCACCCTGGACTCTTCACACTGTGAATAATATGGTGTATACTGATACCTCTTTGAATCCCATTCTTCTACAGAGCATGTACCTGTTCCTCAGCTGCACTTCTGATTGCCCTTTGAAATGTTTTCTACATATGTGCAGGTTATCTTCTCTCGTTCTTCATCCCAGGGCCAGATCCATTGTTCCTCTGTACATGTTTGTGTTCTGGGGGGCTGCATTTCCTTACTTGGTGCCTCATCCTGGGAGCCTCTGTTTTCTGGCTTCTACCAAAGGTCAGCTACATGGGGGTCACTGGAAGGATGTTGATGTAGAGAGAGGTGGAGGTTTGTTTTGTCCTACTTCAGTATCTTATCAGTAGCAATGTCTGTGTCCCTTTGTGAGCCCAGTTTTCATGGTCCTGATCGTTCTATTTTTGTCTCTCTGCCCTTTTAGTTTGTTACTGCTGTTAGTGTTTGGGTGCTTAAGTACTCTGTATTTGTTCAGACCATAATCTGAACATCATTTTGTTTAGCAAGCAATTAGGGTCAATTCTTTTTTTTTCTTTATTTTCTGGAAATATGACTAAGAGAGCATGTTTTATAGTGATTCTCAATATTATGCTACTTTGTACACAGAATGATATGGCATCGTCACCCTAGTAACAATGGCTCACAGTGGCAGTCATCTTCAAGGAGGCATATTTAAATCTTGCTTAGAGGGTGAAGATGGGGAAACTTTGAAAAATGGTTTTGTCAGTGCTCTTTACAACCCTTACCCCCAGAAAGGAAATTGTTCCCCTACCTTTCAAAGTTAGTATCTTTTTTGCTTGCTTGCTTGTTTGCTTTAAGACAGGGTCTCACTCTGTTACCCTGAACTCACTATGCATAATAGGCTGGCCTTAAACTCACAGAGATCTGCCTGTCTCTGCCTCCCAAGTGCTGTGATTAAAAGCTGTATTTCTAGATCTTCAAACAAATGAACAAACACACAAACAAACTTATAAAGGATGGGGCTGAAGTGATGGCTCAATGGTTAAGCACAGTGGCCACACTTCTGAAGGACTTGGGTTCTGTTCCCAGCACCCATATGATAGCTCACAACCTTCTGAAACTCCAGTTACAGGGGATCTGACTTCTGTGGGTACCACATATACCCATATGCACACATAAATACACACAAATAAAACATATGTGTGGCAGTCAGAGGACATTTGTATGGAGGTCAGGAGGTCAGACGATAGCTTGTAGAGTTGGTTTTCATGTGGGGATCCAACTCAGGTCATTAGGCTTATATGGCAAGTACTTCATCCACTGGGACATCTCTCTTACCTCATAGTTCTTTTCTTATTTTAAGTACATTCTTGTTTTCACACTATAATGCAATGTGATGTAATGCTGGCTTTAATTTGGGGATTTAATTGCATTGAAACTTGTAGTAGTTCTTTTTACACATTCTACACATGTACTTATTATAAGGACCTAGACTCTACATAGTTCAGAAAGTATAATGAATAAAATGAGACATTTTTCCAATGCTGTTTTTCCCCCAAAGGATGTCCCCTTGCGTCAGTTAAAGGAAAAAGATAATTCTTTAAGAATTATTTCTGCAGTCATTGAAAGCATGAGGTACTGGCGTGCACGAGTGCAGAGAACTGTACTTCTTTTTGAAATATTGGGTAGGTATAATATTTCAAGAGTATTTCAGTAATATATTTGGATGTTTTTAATGTCATTAGGAGTGTCTAGGGTATCATGAAGAGTAACACAAATTGGAAAAGGAGATGATGTTTATTTGGGGAAATGTAGCCTGGCTTCAGAATAACAAATGTCTACTAACAGTGCATAGGAAATGGTTACTAAGTGATTGAATAACACACTTTGATAAAAATTTATGATGCTAAACATGAGTTAGGACTTGTATTTGTTGATGAAGGAATAGCTTTGAGAGATGTTAAACAATTTGCTCAAGGGAAAGGAAATGGAAGATGTAGATTAAAACAGTAAAAACTTGCAATTATGTAGGATGAATCAGCCTAGAGAGATAATGTGTTTCATAAAACTATGGTAAATATATTTTAAAAATTAGTCCAAAAGGTAGATTTTAGGTACTTCTACCCTACCTCAGAATGTAACTGTGGAAGGGGATAGGTATGTCAATTTGTTTACCCGAAGTAACGAAAACATTTGACATCTATTTGTTTTTTCTCTGTTCTTGTATGTTTTACAGGGATATATTTTGTTTTAGGAAATGAAATAAATCAAGTTTGAACAATGTTACAAAATAGTATGAAGCTGAAGACTTGACACTAGAATTCTATTTCAATGTTGTTTTCATTAATCTATAAGGCCTATTTGTTGTTATAGTGCCTTTTATTGTTACAACAGCTCTGGAATTCAGCCAGTCTACAGAACACACTGAAAGGATAATTCCTCCATAGAATTCCACTGTATAAATAGAACGGGGAGAGGCTGTTATGTAATGACACTTAAATATCACCTTTTCTTTGTTAAATTTTATTTGTATTTATCAATATTATTTTCCCCACTTCCATGTTGCCTAGCTGTCCTGGATTCTGCTGTCACTCCTGGTCCACATTATTCAAAGACTTTTCTTATGAGAGATGGAAAAAATACTCTTCCATGTATATTTTATGAAATTGTGAGTATCTTAAAGTGTTCACTTTCAATGTCTATGGCTAACAACAACAACAACACAAAAAATCACACAAAAATATAGGCTACAGTCCTGTGGCAGTAGTAATTCTTCTAGCAAAAAGAGTATCTATCAGGAGCTGTTACGGGGAGAATCTTAAATTTTCCAGTAAGCAACTTCTTGCTAGTTTGTAAGAAGCCCTATCCAGGATAGGGTCATTCCTCTGTGACAGGATATGTGTGTATACCTAGCTATCTTATAAGTAGCACAGAGAACCATACCATCTATGGTGATTCATGTTTGTCATATCACATATCACATCACCATATATCATTTGTCATATCATAAATTAGACATTGATCTTTAGATGAAGCAATACATAATTTTTGACATTTATATTTTGAAAAACAGGATCGTGAACTTCCAAGACTGATCAGAGGCCGAGTTCACAGGTGTGTTGGACACTACGACCCAGACAAGAACATTTTCAAGTGTGTTTCTGTTAGACCAGCATCTGCTTCTGAACAAAAGACTTTCCAAGATTTTGTTAAAATTGTTGATGTGGAGATGAAGTATCATACTAAAGTAATGAATGAAATGTAAACAGTGACAAAGGAGTTATGCAGTATAAACTGAAGCATTTGCTGTTGTTAATTTACCTCTTGCATGGGTTTATCACTATTATTTTTTCAGTATTTCACTTCTTTTTATGAAAATAAAACTTTTTAAAAATAGATTTGAGCTAAACAGCATAACTAGACTTTTTAATTTTGAAGTTGTATTGAGCTATGCTTTACATTTGCTAAATTTTAAAATCCACTTCAAGTAAAAATGCTCACTGCAGCAGAAAGAAATAGAACTTCATCTATTTGATTTTAGCCAAAGGGCTGAAAACTCTATCTTGGGTGTAGGTGATTCTTTAACATGGGATTAAAACATGTGAGGGAGCCCCCAAACCTTCAGACTTCAAAGGACAATACTGGAGGCACTCCCACTATCAGTAGCAAGATGGATATGAGTATTATCTTAAGTATTATTCTGTACTCGTTCATTTATGTAGGTCATTTAATTTACTTTTTATTTAGATAATATTTTTATTTGCTGAGAATTTCATACATTGTATTTTGATCATATTCATTCATTTCCCCAATTCTTCTGAGGTCATCACTTCCATGTCCATCCAACTTGGTGTCCTTTTCTGTTAAAAATGCATGGACTTCCAGGTGGTGGTGGCACAAGCCTTTAAACCCTTGGGAGGCAGAGGCTGGCAGATCTCTGTGAGTTTGAGGCCAGCCTGGTCTACAGAGTGAGTTCCAAGACAGGCTCCAAAGCTACACAGAGAAACTCTGTCTCAAAAGACCAAACAGTTACCACCTCCACCAACAAGAAAAAAACAAAACACCTGTGGAATCCACTTTGTGCTGTCATATACTCTTAAAGTCTGGGTTGATTTAAAGAATTAAGCCTATGGGATTCCATCGCATCTTTTGGTTAAAATTCAGGAAAATTTTAACTAGGATTTAAAAGAAGTCTGCCTAGCTCAGCTTTAGTTTTCATTACCACTCAATACTGATGCCTCAAGCCCCTCTGGGCTTCTCTTTTTGTCCATTGCATTCCCTTCTCATCTATGTGTTATGCCACTCCACTTTTCTTCTTTTCTGTCCTTGCTTTTTGGATGGAGTCTTACAGTCATATTCCAGCTGATCTCTTTCCTTGGTATACAGGATGGAAGTTACACAAAGTGATGTGGTCTAATGCCTCCTTAAATGTTTTAGCAACAGGAAAAAGTCCAATCTCTAAGCAGTTTTATTTTCTCCATGAGTGCCACAATAACTTGTGAGGCATTTCTCAGTCTGAAATGCATCATTCTGTCCTGTCTATGAAACTTCCAAACATATTCTGAGAAAAGTCTTATTTCCAGTCCAAATGCATTATCCGAAAGCTTTATCTTGTTGGGA
Source organism: Ondatra zibethicus (assembly GCA_004026605.1). Lineage (NCBI taxonomy): Eukaryota > Metazoa > Chordata > Mammalia > Rodentia > Cricetidae > Ondatra > Ondatra zibethicus. The sequence goes on from PVIU01031005.1 coordinate 7,235, forward strand.
GAAATGAGAGATGGTATGCATTAAATAGGGAAAAGGGAGAACAAATTATAGAGTAACTTATTTGACCACCACTAAGAGTGACTTACACACAAATGTTTAAGGGTAAACCAATTAGGCATAATTGCCTTACAGTTTCGGGTTCTGAATGTGTCTACTCAGTTCATGGAACTAGAGGAGCCCAATACTAGGATGCAAGAAACAGGGAAAACAGGCCCGAGGTAACCCTGCCAGACTCTACATCTGTGGATTATGACTCTCTTGACAAACCTCTATATCCAAAAATATTTACACTATGATTCATAGCAGTAGCAAAATTATAGTTATGAAGTAGTAATGAAAATAATTTTATAGTTGGGGGTCACCACAACATGAACTGTATTAAAAGATCACAGCAATAGGATGGCTGAGAACCACTGCTCTACATGGGGAAGGTCGAAGTCTGCAGAATTTCCTGCCATAGGTTATTATGGATTAAGAGAGGAAAGATGAGAATATGACACTACATTGTTGGACCCTAAAGCCCAATCACCGAGGGGGAGTCTCCCCAAGAGACCACTCTCACACCGCAGTTGATGTAAAAGCAAGAGGATTTTTTTCCTTCCATTTCTGAAGTTATAGAGGATTTTTATTTACTGTTGCAACAGGGTCTATCAACCTCGGGAGGTGAAGGACATCGAGTGGTTGTTACAGGCTTCTTTTAAAGGAAAAAAAAAACACAGAATCAAAGGGGGGGAGTCCAGGACCACAGAATCAAAATCAAAGGGGAGTCCAGGAGTTATTTGTCAACTATTGTGACTAGCTCATTTAATGATCAGTTAACTATAATTGGTCAGTGCCATGGTGGTTACTGGGTTGGTTGAGCAAGGAGGAACACCTGCAGGTCGTTTTGCCTCAGTTCCAGGAACTGAGTCTAATCAGAGAAAAACCTCAGAGGGATGGAAAGTTCCCGGGAAAGTACTCAAAGCTTCAGTGCATGAGTGGGTGATTATCAGGTTCCTGGTACCCAGGGGAGGAGGCACTAAAGCTGAGAGGCCTCAGAAATGGCCTCAGAGTTGTCCTAGAGTTCTTCAACATAAATATATTTGATAACATTTCAAAGAAAGGACCATTTCTAAACAGATGCCTCACTGGCTCTATTTTAGTAGACAGTGAGACTGCTAGTCAGCAAGTTGGGGGCTCTTTAAGTCTCTGAATCAAAAGACAAATTGCTGTACTGTTTGAGGTAATTTAATCATAGGTAACATAGAAAAAATTCATTTTTGTACAAAATGAAGAAAAAGATCATGCCTAATTTCCAGGAACTTTATTTATGTAAGCTTCATTCATAACCACCTCAACTTGGAGCAATTGAGATGTTCTTTGTCAGGTTAATGGATAAACTATTGTACTACAGACAATAGAATGTCAGTTCACAACTAAAAGAATCAGAGAAATGTAAGTGTAATTACTAAGAGAATAAAGCCATCTGTAGGATCTTTTTTTGTGTCAACAAATCAAAGGCAGCTATTCTAGAAATACAATGAAGGCAATACAATTAAGATCCATATTTATGAAGAATGAAGGCCAAATCTAGTTAAAATGATGAAAAGGGAACACAGGATAAGTATAGAATAGAATATTACAAATATCAACTGTAATCTCATGATTGTCTTATTTTGAGTTTTTGTTGCTGTGAAGAGACACCATGACCACGACAACTCTTACAAAGAAAACATTTAATTGAGGGGCCTCGCTTACAGTTTAGAGGTTCAGTTCATTAGGTTGGGGAGCTGCATTTCCCTGATTGCTAAGCATTAGGTTGGGGAGCATGGTGGTAGGCAGGCAGCCTTGATACTGGAATTGAGAGTTGTACATATTGACTCAGCAAGTCCACTGACTGTTACACTGAGTGAAATTTAAGAAAAAGACCTAAAAGCCTGTCCTCACAGCAACACATTTCCAACAGAAGGTGTGGCCCAGATTAAAGGTGTGCCCTTCAGGCTGGATTAAAGGTGTGTGTCATCCAGTTTGCTCCATCAAGACCACACTTCCTCCAACAAGGTCACACATCACACTTTCTATTAGCTTATGGGGCCAAATACATTCAAACTGCCAAAATGATCAAATGGAAAAGCTGACACTGGGAAGGTATTCAAGATCTAAGAAGACTGGTTAGGATGATGGTGGGGTTGCACTCAAGATTTTTTAAGAGAAGTTAGAAGCTAGAAGTAACTGAATAAGATACAAATCCATTTTCCTTTTCTATTTTAGCTCGAGGAAGAATTGAACATGATGTGGTAGCGTCTCTCTTTTCTCTTATTCCTGTCCTTCCTGTGTGTCTTCAAATGCTTGGTCCTTGTAGTTGATTTCTCTCTTATCTGCAATATGTTTATGGGGAATTTAGTTGTAGTGAAAGACTCAGCTACCATTGAAATGTTTCTGAAATACGTTTTGGTGTTCAAAGACCACTGATAGTTTTTGTTCACAGGATAGAACCTAAGCCTTAATACTTTGAAGATATTTTAGAGTCTCCACAGGAAGGCCCCTGCTTTATTAAGGCCACTCAAACTATTCTCCCCAAATACAATACCCTGCTGATTCCCTAGACAGACAATGATTAAGCATCTCTCAGTGAGCTGCCTGCTACCCTCTTTCCCCCAAAGTACAGTAACACATGATCAGTGACTAATCAGTCACTGTTACAGGCTTCCAAGAGAATTTGTCCTAGAGAGGTCTTGAACAATTATTTTGTCTTATTTAATGAGTTCCTCCAGGATGTAGACTCCTCTGGGATGCAGAGCCCCTTAGTCCCAGGGATGAACAGAATGAGGAATGTGAGCAGGGATGGTAGAGACACAGGTGATGACTACAGAGGCTGTTTTTCATATGCCTATACTGAATAAATGGGAACAGGATCTTAGACCAGGGCCATGGAGTCACCCTGAGACATTCTGGGTAAGTTGGCAGGAAGTTGAATGAACTGGGGTTTTTATGTCCCTAACTGGAAAGCCTTAATCTCCCATGTCTCATGATATTCTGCAAGACATTTTTTTCAGATATACTTCCATCTCTGTGCCTCCCAATGTGTTTTCCATATCGTAGAAATGTTCTGATTAGATGTCACATATACTATGTTTAGTATAGCATTCATTAGTATTATTATGCAATGTGTTAACATAAGATTATATCATCTCAATATAGTGATGTTCCTGTGAGATATGCATTTTTTTATTTTGAGATATGCATTTTATACAGACATTCTTGTTATGTATTTGATTATTCAAGTTCCAGTGACGATGTCAGAGGAGCAGCAGGTGGCAATTGATTTCAGGTGCTCGGCACACCAGCTTGCAAGGCACTGATGGGTGAATCTCTGATAGGTAAGGCCCGAGAGCCTCAGTTCCAGTATGTCTCTTTCCCCTGTTGTGTCTTTGCAAGTTTGCTGCTACCTTTTGTCTCTGGTATCTGGCATGGTGTGAGTCGGTGTAGAGAGATCTCCGTTGCATTTAATATAGTATGATTATTTCATCAAAATATCCTATTTTACTTGGCATTTTTACCTGTGAATTATTATGAAGACGATTTCCTCTTAAGCTGTACTGTTTAACTGAAACAATGATTTTATACAATAATAGTGTTAGTTTAAGTAGGATTTTGATGACTGAGGGTCTTTAATAAATATAGTAATGGATTATGATAGAGGTTAGCTTAGTGGGAAAACTAATATAGGTAAAAACAAGATATGGTGTTGCCCACACCCCTGATAAAGCAGGGCCTGCGGAGGATAGAAAATAAGAACAATGAAATATTACACAACTAGTTTCTCCTGAGGAGCTGTATGGACTGTGGCCTAGGTTAATGATTAAGAAAATCAATTGTGTCCCAGAAGCTAAGCTAGCTCAAGTTTTTTTTTAAATCTTAACATTGAGAGATGTGTTCATGAATTTTGATGTGCATCATAGCTAAAACAAAGCTTTAAGTATGGCTTAATATTAGGTTAAGATATTTCTGTTAGTGCCTTTGAGGTAGAAAACCTTGGAAATCAATTTAAAGTTTAGAAGAACATACTTTCAATAGCTGAGCAAGGGACTGATTGAGGTCAGGGAGCAGGTAACCTGACTATTGCTGGCTGATGTGCTTTTCTTACTAGTATGGGTTAGCGATCGAGAGTGATGATTAATTCCTTGTGTTCATTTCTTCCCTGAGCTTCCAGTTGGTGAACAGGTATGCACCCTGAGGATTTAAAGAAAGAAGACTGATTTTTTTTAATATATAAAAGTTTAGGTTGGTGATTCTTTTAAGAATTTTTTTATAAGATTACCTATTGAGATAAACAATAAAATTATTGGTCTTTTGTAACTACAAAATTCAGCCTGTGAAAGAACTGGCTGTGAAAAATACTTTTCTCTCTTATACTCTGTTAATATATAACTACTTGCTTGGGTATTAATGTATGAGGCTTCTTGGAACAACTGGTTTTTCACCTGTAATACATAAAATGTTTAATCATGTATGAGATATGGAAAACAGGCAATGTTTTACTTGTATTTATTATAATAATTAAGTTGAAAAAATAGAATGTAATATTGTAATTTTTATACTGCTTGAAAAATTTTACTGGGATATCTAAACTGTAAGGGATAAAATAAAGTTAGAAGAGAGACAGAAGAAAAACATCAGGGCAGGAAAACAGAAAAAAATTGAGTAGAACAAGCGACAGTAAGAATAATAAAATGAAAAGCTCAGCTTTGGCACTCAGAAAACTCCTCGTGTGTCTGTCTGTCCAGTAGTTTACCTGTTCTGCATTTCCTCTTTAATTTTTCTGACCCGCTGAAGGCCTGCCATTCATCAGCACCCTAGCTGATACCCTGACATGTTGGAGGTGTGTGTGTGTGTATGTGTGTTTCCTGTTTTTTTTTCCTGGGCCCAGAGAGTTAATTTTAGCTCCCCATTGCTGGCCCCAGAGAATTAAATTTACTTCCACAGATAGAAAAGTCAGGCTGAGTGATTAGTCCACTAACTGTTGAATTCCCCACAACCCCTGAGCCACTGGAGGCTGGTTCTCATGGCAACAATATTCAAGGAACTTAAAAAGACTCAGGTAATCCCCTTGAAGAGATTATAATCACAATTATTAGGTGACAGTGTGAAAATCTGTATTTTTAAAAGCGAGCTATATGATTAACCTATCAAAGTGTGGTTCACAGTTCAGCAGAATTAGAGTCACCAAATGTAAAGTCTGAATATTTAAAATGTAGAATTTTGAGCACACCCAAGACTTACTGATTAGAATCAGACTTTATGAGTATTTCAAGTCTAAATTAAATTTTGTGCCATGACTAAAACTAAGCCTTTTGTCACTCTTATATGCAGTTCAGACTGAGAACTAAACAGGTACCCTATGAGGAAAATGAGAGACACCATTATTGAACCCCCAGAACTCAGGTGTTGATCAGTGGCACTATCTGCAAGCATGGTTCTTGTGCTTTCTGGTTCTTCATACATGCCTTGATATCAGAGGTGTATCCTGTTCATTTCCAGGGAAGCTCATTCTGAGATAGGTATATAATATAAAATTTTATTGATGCTTTCCCAACTGCAACACTAGAAGATCATGTCTAAATGTAAAAATTGTTAGTTTCGCTAGATTGAATACTATTGGTAAGGTTGACATTTCAGCAGCTGGGTTCACTTATGTCTCTTCAAGGAAGGAACTTCTCACGTGCCTTAAAAGCCTTATTAAATATATTTTTTATCTCTGAGGTACCTGGCATAGATATGTGGAGACAAACTGAAACAAAGTTTCAAAATTTTCTTTATTCCTCCTTTATCCCTAAATCATGTATCAAATTAATAGTTCTCATCTCAATATCAATGAGTCATATGGATGTTATTACCCAAGAATCAAAACACCAATGTGGTCACACATAACAGGTTGTCTGATTGTCTGTTTGGAATAAATCATAGTGTGTTGGGTAGCCTAATGCTTTCCATGGATCTGAAGTTACCCTGGGAATCCTGTAACACAGTATCTAAAGCTACTTGGTTCCAAACTATTGAGTCTGAGAAGATGTACAGGCTTCTAACTATGCCTTAACTCCAAGCACAGACAATAAATATTGAGAAACTCTGCTCACATCCAGGCAGCATGCCAGGTAGCCCTGCTGCAAGTTGAAGACATGAGGATAGACACAGCCTTTCCTGCACAGACACAGTATGGTGAGAAGTCATCTCAAACCAGTGATCAGGGCATTGATGGCTGTAGAATGAAAAGAGGGTGCAGTGCGATCACAATATTCATTTTCACTTCAAAAGGAACCAAGGATTTAGTGGATCAAGTACCATACACTGTACTTAAAGAGCAAGCCCAGTGAAATGGGAGCAGAGAGAAGATGTCACTAGGCAGCAGGAACAGCAACTGTGGTGGGCTGAAGTCAAGACACTGTACCTTTTAGTCCAGTGTGGATGAAAGTGGAATATGAGAGTTACTGTGTGAGCAGGTGAGGCTGTGGAGGCAGGAAGGGACCAGTTGTGATGATCCTGGTTTCTCTAGTGCCTTTAGAAGGACTTTTGCCTTTATATTGTGAAGGAGGAGAAAACAACAACAACAAAAACTTTGATAGAATGATGATCAGTTTCATCTCAGACAGCCACAATATGAGAAGATTGAAATAGAGATAGAAGAAAAGAGACGAAATATTCCAACAGGGCAGTCAAACCATCTAGATGAGATACAATGGCAGTTTCTGTGTGGCAACTGAAATAATAGATGGATGAATGACTCAGAAAGAAATGAAAGGACAGACTTTATGGGATTTGCTAGATTAGATGTTGATGGGAATGAATGGATGGATGAAAATTCTAACATCTCTTCTGTGAGCCTAGATTTCTTCCCCTGAGATATGAGAAACTGGATAAGAAGACTGGGAAAAGGGCAGGGTGAGGTGTACTTGGCATCTGAGATCTATTGAGCTGAAGGTGGTCCTGTTATATTCATGGGGGAGATAATAAACAGTTGGTGGAATACTACAGGTAATGGTGTGGTTTAGCTAAGAATTTCAGCTGATAACTGATGCCATAGCAAATGGATGGAAGTAGAAAAAAAATCATCCTAATGTGAGGTATCTCAGACACAGAAAGACAAACATGGGTGTGTACTCACTCCAAAGTGGATTTTGAATGTAAAATAAAGAGTAACTGTACTACAAAACACAGATCCCGAGCGACTAGCTACCAAGAAAGGTTTAAGGGAGGATGTCCGGTACTCCCTGGGAAGTGGAAATAGAGATTTTGTGAGTAGACTGTATGCAGGTACAGATGTGAGCATGAGAGATCAGGTTGGGGGTGCAGAGGAGGAGAGTACTTAAAGAGACTACTGGGAAAGAGGACAATTGAGGGTCAGGTAAAAACCTGGTGAAAGGGAATCTCCTAGTCATCTACAAGGATGACCAAAGCTAAGACTCCTAGCAATAGCGGATATATAGCCTTAACTTCTATCTCCTGTGACCAGATTGATGCCTAGCCCAACTGTCATCAGAGAGGATTCATCCAGCAACTGTTGGAAACATATACAGATCCACAGTTAAACATTAGGTGGAGTTTTGGGAGTTCTGCAGAAGAGAGGGAGAGAGGATTGTAGGAGCTAAAGGGGTCAAGGATACCACAAGACAACCCAACAGAATAAACTAACCTGGGCTCATAGGGGTCCACAGAGACTGAACCCACAACCAGTGAGCCTGCATAGTACTAACCCAGGCACTCTGCATTTATGTAACAGTTGTGTATCTTGTTCCTCTTAACAGTGGGCACAGGTGTTGTCTCTGACTCTTACTAGTTCTTGGGACCCTATTCATACTGGGGTCACATTAACAGCCTTGATACATGGGGAGGTGCTTAGTCTTATGACAACCTGATATGCCATGTTTTGTCAATATCCATGGGACACTTTCCCTTTCCTGAACAGAAATGAAAGAGGAGTAGATTGGGGGCGGTGGGAACAGAAGGGTGGGGTCAGAGGGAAGGAATTGGAGGAGAGGAGGGAGAGGAAATTGCGACTGGGACACAACATAAATAAAAATGGATGCCATGGCAATAGGCAAGCTTTTTAAGGGAAAAAGCCGTACACTGAAGAGATGGGTGTTTAGTACAAAGGTTCAGGAACAAGTGGCTACTATTAGG
>PVIU01031006.1:0-15379 GCA_004026605.1 Ondatra zibethicus
TGGTGCCCTGCCCTGTTAGAAGTCCAAGGCCCACCCCCATCCCTCCTGGCCTAGGAAGGAGTGCATTCAAAAAGACTCGGTTCTCAAAAAGTTAATACATGTAGAAGAGATAGGTCCTGGTGTCATTGTTTGTGGGTTCTCCATCTGCCAACTTTCGCCTCCACATTCAGAGAGTCTGGTTTGATCATATGCTCATTCCATTCTTAATTCTATCCATAATTATAACTTGTCACTTGTGAGACTTATAAGGTAATAGTTTTTGGCTGTCACTGTTAACCTGTATAGGACAAGCAAGAGAAGTCAGAAGTTGTTATATTCAATAATATTGAATGCTAATGAAAACATATTATCATAAACTATAGACATGAAGAAACTCTGGAATTTCTCATTTATTCATCTTGTCAATATACATTTACATTTACTCTGAAATATTTATATATATATTTATATATATATTAGGAGGTAGTCTAATTTTATTCTATGCTTCCCTCTAAAGAAAAATCAACTAATTTCATCTTTGGGGCTCTTAGAAATGTTCTAGTGATTTTTAGATGAATTTAATGTATAGGTTTTTGCCCTATTAAAATACTCCTGACTCCACTCCCTGATTATAGCCACCAGATTACTCAATACAAATGCCATGTAAACATATCCACTTAAAACACCATTTGCCCCTGACCACAGCCCTGATTTTAGCCACCACCTAACCTGACACAAATATCATGTAAACATACCCATTATAGACTGAAAATGGAGGAACGGGAGAGTGAAATTTTTTGCTAGAGAGATTTTAGTTCTTGTAGTTTAAAAAGTAGTGTTTGGCTTTTGTCACTAATAGCCTTTGTTTCAGGATAAATGTTCTTTTGATACATAGTTAGTCAATGTTAAAGTTTGGGGAAACACTGCTCACAGATCCGAGTGTATTGTCAGTGGGATAAAACTGGTGCTGCACATAACATAATTACTGCATGGTTAATCTAGATCGCTTCCCCAGTCCAAGCAGCATGTCAGTACTTGCCGCAGAGTTGAGATATATTTATAATTTATGTAGATCCATGCAAATGAGTGTTAACAGTTGTGCCAAGCATATTAAATAAAATGCTTCAAAGGTTAGAATGTGCTTTGAGAAAGCATCTAGCTCACCTTCTAGGTCCTGCTGGGATTATAGTAAAATTATCTCACAAAGCTAAAGAGATTTTTTTTTAATCTCTAAAGAGAAGCCCCAGACACTTGGTGATATGTTCCAACCTCATTTCTTATGCGAATAGCTCAGACCTAATGGAAACAAGGTTACCATAGTAAATAATTTTCATTTCCAACACTTTTTGAAGTGAGTAAGACAACAAATCCACCAATAAGAGTTGTCCAGATGTTAACCATAAGCACATCGAAATGCAAAACATTATAAAACACAGAGCAATCTACAGCAATCATGAGGGCTGTGTGGGAATTGTCTACATTTATAATGTTTAACAATGTATCCTTTGTCTTAGGAAATGGTCTTGTTTTTCTAACTGGAACTGAATTCCTATTTACTATTGCAACACAATGCAGATTTCCCTAGAAGGATATCTGTCCTATTGACTCAAGTCTCAATTCATTGAGAAAGAGAGTTTGAAAGACATTTCTTAAGTTTTTATTTTAAAATTTTTATTCATTTTACATACCAACCACATTTCTCCCTCCCTCCCCTCCTTCTGCTCCCCTAACTCTCCAAACCTATCCGCCATCCACTCCTCCAAAAGATCAAGGCCTCTCATGAGGCATCAATAAAGTCCAGCACATTAAGTTGAGGCAAGACCAAGCCCCTCCCTCCTGCATCAAGGCTGAGCAAGGCATCCCAACCTAGGGAATGGGCTCCAAAGAGCCAGTTCATGTATTAGGGATAGATCCTGGTCCCACTACCAGGGACCCCTCAAAAAGACAAAGCCTCACAATTGTCACCCACATTCAGAGAGTTAAGTTCAGTCCCATGCAGGTGTCCTAGCTGTCAGTCTAGAGTCCATGAGCCACCACTAGCACAGGTAAACTGCCTCTCTGGATGTCCCCATCATGATCTTGACATCCCCTGCTCAAACAATCCCTCCTCCCTCTCCTCCACTGGACTCAAGGAGCTCAGCATAGTGCTTGACTGTGAATCTCTGCATCTGCTTCCATCACTTACTGGATGAAGGTTCTACAATAACAATTAAGGTAGTCACCAATCTGATTACAGGGAAAGGCCAGTTAGGCACACTCTCCACTATTGCTAGGAATGTCAGCTGTGGTCATCCTTGTGGATTCCTGGAAATTTACCTAGCATCACGTTTCTCCCTAAACCCGTAATGTCTCCCTCTATCAAGATATCTCTTTTATTTTTCTCCCACTCTATCCCTCTAACTTAGCTATCCTATTTCCTCATGCTCTCCTATACCACCCCATCCCCTCTACAGCCTTCCACCCTCTTACCTCTACTACCATGACCCCCAGTTTACCTAGGATATCTGATGTATTTCCTCTTCCCAAGGTGATCCATACATTCTTCTTAGGGTCCTCCTTATTTCATAGTTGCTCTGAAGCTCTGGATTATAGTCTGGTTATCCTTTGGTTTACATCTAGTATCCACTTATGAGTGAATACATACCATGTTTGTTTCTCTGGGTTTAGGTTACCTCATTCAGGATGATTTTTTTCTAAGTCCATCCACTTGCCTGCAAATTTCATAATGGCATTGTTATTTACAGTTGAGTAATACTCCATTGTGTAAATGCACCACATTTTCTTTATCCATTCCATACTGGAGGGGCATCTAGGTTGTTTCCAGGTTCTAGTTATTATGAATAATGCTGCTATGAACATAGTTGAGCAGGTGTACTTGTGATATGATTGAGCAGTCTTTGGGTATATGCCCAAGAATGGCAATGCTGGTCTTGAGGTAGATTGATTCCCAAATTTCTGAGAAATCACCATACTGATTTCCAATGTGGCTGCTTGTTTGTTCCTGGCTGGCAGTCCTGAAATAACCACACAGACAGAACTGTATTAATTAAATCACTGCTTGACCCATTAGCTCTAGCTTCTTATTGGCTAACTCTTACATCTTAATTTAACCCATTTCTATTAATCTGTGTATTGCCACGTGGCTATGGCTTACTGGCAAGGTTCTGGCATGCCTGTTCCAGCTGTGGTTACATGGCTTCTCTTCCACTACACCTTCTTTCTCCCAGCATTCAGTTTAGTTTTCCCCACCTAGCTCTAGTCTGCCTTATCAGGCCAAGCCAGTTTCTTTATTCATTAATCAATAAAAGCAACACATAGACAGAAAAACTTCCCACACCAGCTTTACAAGTTTGCACTCCCACCAGCAGTGGAGGAGTGTTCCCCTTACTCTACATCTTCTCCAGCATAAGCTGTCATTAGTGTTTTTGATCTTAGCCATTCTGACAAATGTAAGATGGTGTCTCAGAGTTATTTTGATTTACATTTCAGTGATTGCTGAGCATTTTCTTAAGTGTCTTGGCTATTTGAGTTCTCCTGTTGAGAATTCTCTGTTTAGAACTGTAGCCCATATTTAATTGGACTATCTGGTATTTTGATGTCTAGCTTCTTGAGTTCTTTATATATTTTGGAGATTAGCCCCACTGTCAGATGTGGGGTTGGTGAAGATCTTTTCCTATTCTATAGGCTTTTGTTTTATCTTGACCAAGTCCTTTGCCTTACAGAAGCTTTTCAGTTTCAGGAGGTCCCATTTATTGATTTTTGCTTCAGTGTCTGTGTTACCAGTATTATATTTAGAAAGTAGTCTTATGTATCAATGAGTTCAAAACTATTTCCAACTTTCTCTTCTATCACGGTCAGCGTAACTGAATTTATGTTGAGGTCTCCACTTGGACATGAGTTTTGTGCATGGCCATAAATATGGATCTATTTTCAACATTCTACATGTTGATATCCATTTATACCAGTACCATTTGTTGAATTTGCTTTCTTTTTTCTGTTGTATAGTTTTGGCTTCTTTGTCAAAAATAAGGTGTTCATAGATGTGTGGGTTAATGGCAAGGTCTTCAATTGGATTCCATTGGTTCACTTTGTTTTTATTCCAATACCAAGCTGTTTTTATTACTATAGCTATATAATAAATATTGAAGTCAGAGATGGTGATACCTCCAGAAATTCCTTTATTGTACAGGATTATTTTAGCTATCCTAGTTTTTTTGTTTATCCATATGAAGTTGAGTATTGTTCTTTCAAGGTCTGTGAAGAATTTTGCTGGGATTTTGATAGGCATTGCATTGAATCGGCAGATTGCTCTTGTTAATATTGCCATTTTTATTATGGTGATCCTACCTATCCCAGGGCATGGGAGATCTTTCCATTTTCTGATATCTTCTTCAATTTTTTTCTTCAAAGACTTAAATTCTTGTCAAGCAGGTCTTTCATTTGTTTGGTTAGAGTTATCCCCAAGATATTTTATATTATTTGTGGCTATTGTGAATGGTTAAGTGGGACTTAGAGATTTCAAGGTCCAATAAGGGGTGGTAGTGGAGGGGCCTGCCCTCAGGAGCTTTGTCTGCTAACCAGCTAGTGGGGTTGTGATATGTGGGGTAGGGGCATATGGTATGCCCCAGGGCCTGTGACCTAGAGACTGTGCTATCTAGCTGGGAGATTCACCTCTTGGTCCAATAGGTGCAGGCGGTGTCTGTGTCTCCAGGAGCTGCTAAGGCCTTGGGGGATGGAGATACTTCTCTTTTTTTCTTTTTTCATATTTTGATTAAAAAAATATTTTTCATTTTACATAAAAACCCCAGTTCTCTTTCCCTCCCCTTCTCCCACCTCCTTCACTTCTCCCTTTTGCATCCCCCATTCACTCTTCAGAGGAGTAAGGCCTTCCTTGGTGAGTCAACAAGGTCTGGCATACCAACTTGAGGCAGGACCAACACCCGACCTTCCTATATCGAGGCTGAGCAAGGCATCCCACCATAGGGAATGGGCTCCAAAAAGCCAGTTCATGCACCTGGGATAGGTCCTGGCACCACTGTCAGGGTCCCCCCAACAGATCAACCACATAAATATCACCCACATTCAGAGGGCCTAGTTCGGTCCCATGCAGGTTCCCCAGCAGTTCATAGTCAGTTAGTGCCCACTAACTTGGGTCAGTTGTCTCTGTGGTTTTCCCCCATCACAATCTTGACCCCCCTCGTTCATATAATCATTCCTCCCTCTCTTCAACTGAACTCCAGGAGCTCAGCCCAGTGCTTGGCTGTGGGCCACTGCATCTGCTTCCATCAATTACTGGGTGTAGGATCTATGATGGCAATTAGGGTAGTCATTAATCTGATTAAAGCAGAAGGCTCTTTCAGACACCCTCTCTACTATTTTTAGAAGTATTAACTGGGGTCATCCTTGGGTATTCCTGAGAATTTCTCTAACACCAAGTTTCTTGCTAACCCTATAATAGCTCCCTCTATCAAGATTTCACTTTCATTGCTCTCCCCTTCCTTCCCTCCCCCAGCTTGGTCTTCTTGATCCCTCACGTTCTTGTCTCCCATACTCTCCTTCTACCCAGTTTACCCAGGAGATCTTAACTATTTTCCTTCCTGGGGCCCTCCATGTGGTATCCCTTTTTTACCTAGCTTCTCTGGGATTGTAGAGTGTAACTTGGTTATCCTTTGCTTTACATATACTATCCACTTATGAGTGAATACATGCCATATCAAAGACATTTCTCTTAATGCATCTACAAATATTAACATCTACTCTAACAGCTCTGAAGAAAGGGGCTTGCTCCTGAGGCAACACAGTCAAGATAACTGCTGATGCATAATTTAGAGTCACCATTGACTCTGTGTATACAAGTGGGACTAACATTCTTTACCTCTCTATGGATTTGCGGCTGTGGCCAACTTCTTCACTGATCATGTTTCCTCTAACCAATGCAGTTTATGAGTCTCAATACCACCATAACAGTGTGTTGTGTATTTGGATCCTAGGTACTACTGAGCCAGATTTCTTTCCCTTGAATTTTGTCTTTACTGGGTAGAACATTCAAATTTACTCTGAAACTGGCAGACTGGTATTGTCTCTCAGAAATGCTTGCATTAATCCAAGACACATTAGCTCCTCATTTGGAATGTGATCTTCGCACCATAGTCTGTTGCAACAAACAAGTTTATTTCTCTATCAAGATTATACATTTCACATGTTTCATGCATGCTATGGCAGAGATTTCAGAAAGGTCAGCTTTTAAATATTCTTCATTTCACAATGTCCTTAAATTGGGGATGGTAGTCATACATCCTCATAAAGACTACAGCTGTCACTTGCCCTTGGATTGATATTATAATGTTCTAGTGAGTATCTGCTCTCTGTGACACAGGTTTTTAATTTGGTTACATATGAGAAATCCCAAAGAAATTATGATAATATGCATTTCTAGTTCATAATTAAGACCAGTGATTATAATATGAATGAGTAGCTACTGACAATTGAGGGTTGCTTGGCAAGGCTACAAATGATCCAATGGATGAGTCTACACCAATCCATATACAGTCACACTAAGTAACTTCAGTGGGTTTTAAAAAAAGAATACATGGAAGGGGTGGGGTATGGAAGAAATAGGAGGGGAAATGCCTGTGGGTAGATTTGATCAAAATACATCATATGGATATTTGGCATCCTCAAGCAATAAAGAAATAACTTAAAAACTTTTATTTTATTTGTGTGTATGTGTGTCTGCATGTGCACACAAGCAAGCATTCAAGTACCAGGAACATGTAGGTGAGAGACCAACTTGCGGGAGTTGGTTCTCTCCTTTCAACATGTGGGTCTTAGGGACCAAACTCAGGTTGTTGGGCTTGAGATTTACCTAAAGAGCTTAACTCTGGAACAGAGTATGCATTTAAAATGATAACTGGGCTAGATTTCTTCAATTCCTCATGCCTTTAGAATACAGTCTATTGCTATATACATTGGATCCACTGTGCAGAGCAAAATCTATGAGTGCTTGAGTCCTTTACATAAAATGACAGTTTTCAGATTCTAAAACTCTTCCTCACATACTTTAAATGATTTCTTTACTGATTATACTCTATTTTCTATCAGTATTGTATAGGCTATCCAAAAATTTTCTGTTTCCATGTGAATTTTTAAGATTGTTTTTCCTATTTCTTTGAGGAATGACCTTGGAATTTTAATGGGATTGCATCTAATCTGCAAATTGCTACTGATAGAATCCATTTTCATAATATTGATTCTTCCTATCCGTGAGCTCTGAATGTCTTTCCACCTTCTGTTGCTGTCTTCAATTTCTCTCTTTAGTGTTAAGTTTTCTTTATACAGTGTGAAGAAAGTAGACTTTCTTGTCTTCCTGATAGTGGGTGGAAGGAAAAATTTTGTGAAATATTTTGATTGGAATATTTGAAGTCTTTTTATATTTAATATATATTGTGTGTTGTTGCTTGTTCATTTCCCAGCTGGCCAGACTCCTGAAATAACCACACAGAAACTGTATTAATTAAATCACTGTTTGGTCCATTAGCTCTGGCTTCTTATTGGCTAACTCTTATATCTTATTTTAAGCCATGTCTATTAATCTATGCATCACCATGAGGTTGTGACCTACCAGCAAAGTTTCAGCGCATCTGTCTCCAGTGGTGGCTCCATGGCTTCTCTGACTCTGCCTTCTTCCTCCCAGCATTCAGTTTAGTTTTCCTCACCTAGCTCTACTCTACCCTATCAGGCCAAGCCAGGTTTTTTTATTCTTTAATGGTAATCACAGCATACAGAGGGGAATCCCACATTGTTTCCCCTTTTCTGTTTAAATAAGAAGGAAGGTTTTAACTTTAGCATAGTAAAATTACATATAACAAAACAGTTATCAAGCAAGAATTACAGTTACAATATTTATATCTACTTTCTATCTATTCTTCAACTCCATCAAAGACTCGGAAGAATAGAATATTACCTAAGTAAATAGGAGGCACATTGTAAGCAACTTCCAAAACTCTAGAATTGACAGAGACGTCTCGCTACTTGGACACTCACTCAAAGTTCTTCTGTACTGTTGGGGCATCCATCTTTAGCCTACAGGCCCATAGTATCTGGCAGACTTTTCCATGAAGCAGGAAATTTCAAAGACAGTTCTCGCTGTATTGGCAGTTTGTCATTCACTTTCTTCTGTGTCCTACAGAAAGTCTGACAGATTCTTTCATGAAGTAGGAACCCTGAAGGATCATCACACCTTTAGGCAAGTTCAGCAGTTATTTCTCTGTGGGTCCTGCATGTCCAATTCACACAGCATACCATCAAGAAGTCCAGGCAAGAGCAGTTTCTTGCTCAAATGGCTAGCAAACTCCATAAGGAGACTCTTTGATGCCCATCTTCATCTTAAAGTAATTGGTGCTTTCAGGAGCAGCTGCGTCTCATGTCATGAAAAGTCCTAACTTCCTAAAACATTTTAAATGCCATATTCTGAAGGTCTCTGAAGGATTTAAAGAATACCTATCTAACATATATAGACATATATATATATATATATATATATATAAAACCTAACTAACATGACTAGAAGTTTGACTATTATAGAGGATTATCTATTAACCTATATTTCTTAATTAATTATACATTTTATAATTAATTATAAATTTTAAAATTATAATTTTATAATAATTTTATAAACACCTGAATCAAGAGCAGAAATATACATGTAATAAAATTGACTTAAAATTTGTATCAATAAGCCAAGATCCATACCAATACAAATCTCTATAGCATATCCCCCTTTAAATGTAAACAAACATTTATAAACAATCATTTAGGTAATTTTCTCTAAACTGCTTCTTGCTTTTTATTGGGTGAAATCATTTTTGGTGGTATTTACAGTGGCCTTTTGTGGGGTCTTGAGTCATCAAACCATATTAGTCTGGAAGCAATCCACAGGTTCTCATCCTCTGTGGAAACAAAAGAAGATCCTCTTTTCCAAAGCAACATATCCTTAGACTCAAATTTTAAAGTCAAGACACCTTTATGTTGGTTTAGCTTAGCAGTCTGTACAATGAAATGTCTCTCTGTGTTTAGCTCTAGCTTCTTATTGGCTAACTCTTTTATCTTACTTTAACCCATCTCTATTAATCTGTGCATCACCATGAGGTCATGGCCTACCAGCAAAGTTTCAGTGCATCTGTCTTCAATGGTGGCTCCATGGTTTCTCTCTGACTCTGCCTTTATTCTCTCAGCATTCAGTTTAGTTTTCCTCACCTAGCTCTGTTCTACCCAATCAGGTCAAGCCAGTTTTCTTTATTCCTTAATGGTAATCACAGCATGCAGAGGGGAATCCCACATCAAATATAGTGTTGGCTATAGTTTTCTCATAGATAGCTTTTATTATGTTGAAATATATTCATTTAAATCTGAATTTCTTTGAAAAGTTTTAGAAAACCAGCCCACAAATCACAATCCCAGAGAACCTAGACAACAATGAGGACCCTAAGAGAGACATACATGGGATCTGAACTACATGGGAAGTAGAAAAAGACAAGATCTCCTGAGTAAATTAAGAGCATGGGGACCTTGGGAGAGGGTTGAAGGGGAGGGGAGAGGCAGGGGGAGCACAGAAAAATGTAGAGCTCAATAAAAATCAATAAAAAAGAAAATTTTTATTATAAAAGGATGTTGTGTTTTGTCAAAAGCCTTTTCTTTAGCTAATGAAATGATAGTATGATTTCTGTTCTTGAGTACATTTATATGGTACTTTATATTTGTAAATTTTCATATGTTGAGCCATTCCTGTATTGTTGTAATAAAGCCTGATTGATTCTTTTGAATGACCTCTTTAATTTTTTTAATTCAGTTTTTTAGTATTTTGTATCTATGTGCATTAGGGAAATTGGCCTTTAATTTTTGTTGTGTTTGTTATCTGACTTTGATATCAAGATATTAGATATTAATGCTTTCTTAAAAAGAATTTGTGGGGTTCATTCCTTTCCTGTTTTATGGAATAGTCTGAGGAGTATTAATGTTAGTTTTTCTTTGAATGTCTGATAGTTAAGAATTAAATCCATCTGGATCTGAACTTCCTTTTAGTTGAGGAAGATTTTCTCATATAATTTTTACTTAAATCTTAATGCTTGCTATAGATCTGGTTTATTTATTTACTTCATCTTGGCTTAATTTTGGTAGACCATAAACATCTAGAAATTCACCTGCTTCTTTTAGATATTCCAATTTAGTAAAACATGTTTTTTTTTAATTAACCAACTAATTAATTTAATTTACATCCCATAGACTGGTCCAACTTGAGGCCCACACCACCTTGACACTCCCTGAAAGGCTAGGAACTAGAGGCTGGTGGGTAGCCTAGAGACCTAGGATAGAAACAAACACAACTGACCAAAAAGTCAACCTAATGATTCCTAATGATATTCTGTTACACTCATAGATTTGTGCCTAGCACAATTGTCAGGGGATAGGGGCAACGTCATTCAGCAACCAGTGGGAGTAGATACAGAGACCCATTGACAACCATTAGGCAGAGCTCAGGAGCCACCCCTCCCACCTCACTCCCAGAATAATGTGATGAAGGATTGTAGAAGCCAGAGGGATCAAGGACACATGGTAACACAACCCATAGAATCAACTAAGTAGTGCTCACAGGGGTCACAGAAACTGAAGCAGCAATCATAGTACCTGCATTTATCTGCACTAGGTGCTCTGCATATGTTATGGTTCTTAACTTGGTATTTTTGTGCGACTCTTGACAATGAGAGGTATGTCAGACTCTTTTGTCTGTTCTTGGGTCCCTCTTCCTCCTACTGGCTTGGCTCATTCAGTCTTGCTATGAGAATTTGTGCCTATTCTTATTGCATCTTGTTATGCTATATTTTGTCATGCCCTGGGAGGCTTGCTTTTTTCTGAAGGGCAATGGAGGAGCAATGGATCTGGGGAAGGGAGTTGTTGAGAGGAGTAGAGGGATAGGAAACTGCAGTCAGGATGTATGAGAAGAATAAATTTTAAAAAATGGAGTCAGTACTAGCATCAGCCTGGGTTGTTTAGGGATCTCCAGGGAACCCTCAGGACAATGCACAGTCTAAACGATCATGGCTTTATAGTAGACACTGTCTCAGCAAGACTGCCTCCCTCTAGATTCCTAATTTTATTAATATGAGTGTTCTCTTTCTTCTGATTTCTTAGTTTCGCTAAGAGTTTCTCCATCTTTTCAAAGAACCAACTTTGTTTCATTGCTTTTTTCTTTCATTTTTATTTTGTTGATTTATGTCTTGATTTTAATGATTTCTTCCATATATCTATTTTGAGTTTGGTTTGTTCTTATTTGTCCAAAGCCTCAAGATATATCTAATTATTTATCTGATTTTGTCTTTTAGAGCTATAACCTTCCCTCTTAGGGTAGCTTTCATCATGTCCAGTAGATTTTGGTATGTTATGTTTTCATTTTCCTTCTTTTCTAGCAATGTGTTAATTTTCTCAATGACCCATTTAACATCGAAGATTATATTGTTTAGTCTCCATATGTTTATGTATGTTTCTTAGGGTTTTTTGCTACTGACTTGCATTTTATTCCATTTTGATGAGGTAGAATTAATGGAATTGTTTCAACTTTCCTATATTTGTTAAGTCCTGTTTTCTGACCTAATATATGATAGATTTTAGAGTAATGTCCATGAAATTGTGATGTTGTATACCACTTTTCATCTGGGCACTAACAAGATGCCATCTTGGTCTTTGTTCCAGTACCCATAACACCTAGAATACACAAATACAGTGGTAACCAACTCTATGGAATTCTAACAGAGCTATTAACATTCTTCTGTACATGGAGTAAAATAGGGACAAGAGTACCTTCCCTTGAGATTCCAGATACTGGTTCTCTGATTCCTTCTTCAGCTACCAGTGATCTTGGGTGATGCTGGGGGGCTTCATAGGAAGTAGAAAGTTAACTGAGAGACTTTACTACCAGCTTCTAGGAAATCATGATCCATATGGGGGCCTTTGCAGTGATGGAGCTGAGTATGGGTCACCACACTTCTGTAAGTAACCCCTCACCTATGCTCTGTAGGAAAGAGCAATAAACTAATTGGTCTCATCCATTTAGACAAGACGAGATTATAATTTGGTCTGCCATGGTGCCCATCTAGGGTTAATAGACAGTTTTTTGATTTTTTAAAAATTTCTCCCAGAAGTTAATACAACACGTGGGCATCTGAGAAGAATGGGTATTGTGCATTGTGGAATGAATATTCTGCACACATCTTGGAAGTCCCTTTCATCTGTGATGTCATTTAATTCAAATGTTTGTTTATTTTCTGCCTGGATAGTCTGTTGATTGGCCAGAATGAGAGACTAAGGTCACCAGCTATAACTGTGTTAGGGTTAATAGGTAACTTCACATTTAGCAGTATTTGTTCTATGAAATCAGGTGCACCTAGGTTTGGTATGTATATGTTTAGAGTTGTAAAGTCTTTTTGATGGATTGTTACTTTAGTCAAATATGAAGTGGCCTTTTTTGTCTGTTCTGGCTAATTTTGGTTTAAAGTTTATGTGGTTAGTTTATATTGTTAATTTAACAATCTATAATCTCTGTGAGGTATTGTCTAGATTAGATTGCTCTGTGTGTATTTATGTGGAGAATTATCTTAATTATGTTAATTATATGGGAGGAGCCTCCCACTATTAGAAGTCTCATTTACAGCTTTCCCAGAATGTATACAAATGGGGAAGGTAAGCTGAACATAGATAAGAATGCATTCAAACTCTCTTTGTTTTTGAATCGTGGTTGTAACCAGTTCTTTCAAGCTCCTGCTGTTCTGCTTTAGGCTATTATGAACTGTAACCTGGAACTGCAAGCTAAGATAAACCCTTTCTTATAGTTCTTATAGTACAAGTGGTTTCACTTGTCAAAAGGGGCTAGACTGCCTTAGGGTTGTGGTGTTGTTTCCATCTGCTAGGTTGGTAGTCTGGGTACAAGATGTGATCCAGTACTCTCAAGTTACTTTTCACAAGCCCTGTTTTTCTCTGTGAAATTTCTAATACCATTCCTCCATGCTTATCCTGGTTAAGTTTCGTTAACTTGACATGTTAGAATCATTTGAGAAGAAAAACCGCAGTTGAAAACACACCCTGATGAGATTAGTTTGTAGAACACCTGATGACTGACTTAGAATGGCTCAGTCCATTGTGGACAGTGCCTTCCTTGAGCAGGTAGTTTTGTGATGTTTAAGATTGCAGGCTGAGCAAGCCAGAAGGATCAAACCACTAAGCCATGTTATTCTATGGCCTCTGTTTCAATTTCTGCCTCCAGGCTTTCACTTGAGTTCTTGCTCTGATATTCCTTTTTGATAGGCTGGTGACTTGAAATATGTCATTCCAACATCTCCTGGATTTTTAAATTTCTATTGAGAAATCCATCATTATTTTGATAGGTCTTACTTTATATGTAAGTCAAAGAAACTCTTTCCTCCCCAAGTTGCTTTTGATGATGGTGTTTTATTACATCAATAGAAAGCCACATAAAAGATGTTGTTTGCTTATTGGCAGAGTAACACTGATCTGCAGATTTGTAGGGTATCTTGTGCATCCATTAACTTAGGAGTGGCAGGCTCTGCGGTCAGTTTGGTCACTGAAGGACAAGGAATGGTGGGGACCTTGGCAGGTGTATTCTTGTAACCAGAGGACAGAATGGCGACAGAGGATGGAATGGAACACTAACCTCATACAGACATTAAGTAGGGTTAGAGACCCAGAAGTGTGCTGAATTCATCTGGGGAGTGATCATTACGAAAAGCTCTGTAGTTGTACAGCACTCACCAGGCCTCTGAATAAGGAGCATTGTGGGAACCTTAACCACACAAGAGTGATGGATGAGACAGAAACCTCGTGGATGTGTGTGCATAGTGCTTATGGAAGGAACTAGCAGGGTTAAAGTCTTGCAGAATGCAGTCTTTACTGAGAAACCAGCAGGGCAGAAGCCCAGGGGCATATACATTCCTCACAGCACAGTGGGAAGGCTGATTTCTTCACCTGGGTGACAGATCAGGCATACAGTCCTCAAATGGATTATGGGTGGAGTTGATTTTACTAGACTGGCAGGGCAGGTTAAAGCCTCAAGGGTGTTGTGCTGTTGGAGATAATGGGTGGCAATTAAACAGAGCTTTTAAAACAGTTGTCCATAGTATACTGACCATCTAAAGGGAAACGTGTACAAAGAACTAAAATAGGACAGGAAGACAATTCATGGACATAATGAGAATGTGTGTGTGTGTGACTTTACATATTTTTATAAAATTATATATAAGTATTGATATATACACATATGTATATATAATTTCTAAAATGAGAATTAATATATTAGAAACTGGCTAAAATGCAGTCATAGTTTTAAATTCACTAGAGGGGTTCAGCAGCATTAGGCTTAACTAGGAACAAAAAGGAACCAATGTATGAGGTAACACTCATGTTGAGATTATGAGTCTGAAGAGCAAAAATGACAAAGAAAAGAAAGTACACCAAACTTAAGGATCTTATCACATAGAGAAGCAAGCCAAGCACGTGTTCTGGGAGTCTGAAAAGGGGGAGAAAAAGAGGCAGAAAACATGTCGAAAGACATAATGGCAGAAAACTGTTCAAATTTAAAGACTTGAATACAAATGCAAGCTGCTTCATTAACCCTAAATAGGATGGAATCAAAATGATACACAGTGAGACACATTATAAGTAGTTGTTATAAACTTCAAACAAGTGGACAACTTGAAAGCATCAAGAGAAAGTAGCTTATCGTCACCACAACTTCAGTAAGATTCCCAGGGTGGGGTGTATCAGTCAAAACCTTTCAGGTGTCAGAACAATATGTTTAAAATACTGAAAGAAAAGTGACTGACAAAAGAGAATTCCATATCCAACAACTCTATCTTTCAAAAATGAGGAGAACTTAAGGTATGGTTAGAGAACCAAAAATTTTATGCCAATACCAAGATGTTTCCATTACTATAGCTCTGTAGTAGAGCTTGAAGTCAGGGATGGTGATGCCTCCAGAGTTTCCTTTATTGTACAGGATTGTTTTGGCTATTCCAAATCTTTTTTTTTCTTTTTTTCACATTTAATTTTTTATTATTACATTATAAATAGTACCATTCAAAATTTCCACCTCCTCCGCTCCTCCCATTTCCCTCCCACTCCCCCACTCCTCCTCCCCTTTTCCCCTCCAGTCCTAAGAGACGGCAGGTTACCCTGCCCTGTGGGAAGCCCAAGGCCCTCTCGCCTCCATCCAGGCCTAGGAAGGTGTGAATCCAAACTGACTAGGATCCCAAAAAGCCAGTACATGCAGTAGAATCAAATCCCAGTGCCATTATCATTGGCTTCTCAGTCAGTCCCCATTGTCAGTCATATTCAG
>PVIU01031007.1:0-15378 GCA_004026605.1 Ondatra zibethicus
CCTTGGACTTCCAACAGGGTAGGGCACCATGCCCTCTTTCAAGGAAGAAGGGGGAGGGAGGAGGGGTGGGGGGTAGTGGGAGGGGACCGGGAGAAGGGGAAGAAAGGAAAAAATTTTTTTTTTATCTTTAATTATGTTCTTGAATGGAAAAAATAAAACAAAACAATGTATGGAAAAAAAAATAAAAATAAAAAAAAAAGAAAAGAAAAAAAAAAAAAATCACTATATTATTACATACAAGTTACTCAGTCTGTACCATGTTGCTAACGTGTATTTTCAAGGTTGAGCATTTGGTATTCAAAAACCAATGTGCTTTCTTTCCTGGAAAATATTACTTTTTAAAAGAATGCAAAATGTTGAATATATATATACACATATATGAGCTATTATAATCATCTGTATTCAAAACTGCAATAACCTTAGTATGTTTGAGAGCTGATATAAAATTATCAAATTTCTTATTAGCTTTTACTAAGATATTTCAATGTAAATCTCTAAATTTCTTTTTATAAATGTTATACTTTTAAGAAAAAGTAATGAAATTTATGGTGTTATACTAAATTCACTAAATTGACTAAATTCACAATTTCCTTAAAAGGAAGTTCAAAAATTAAAATAATATAATATAATTATAAATATATTAATACTGGTAACTTTTTTAAGAGAAAAAATAGTATTATTTATTGCTTGTGGTAATGTAAAGTAGTGAAGCCTTTATGTAAATAAATATATAGGTTTCTCAACAAATTAAAAATAGAACTATTATTAGCTTGACAACTGAGCATTTACCAAGAGCACTTTACATACTACATAGAGATATGTGTGTATTCTAGGTTAACGTTTTTCTATTTAAAAAAGCAAGGACTAGAATTAGCATATAGAATTAGCACATCACTCTAAGAAAAGATATATGGATAGTGAAAATATTGTACATATACACAATATGGTAGAACTTTTTTTATCCACAAATCAAAATGAAACTAGAAAATTGGTTGAATTTAGAAATCACCTTATTTTAGTATGTAATTCACACTAAGAAAGTCAAGTTCCATGTGTGCTATTTTTATTTGTAGATCCTAGCTTTTAATGTTTATCAGATTTGCAAAATACTATTTATTTTTAAAATTAAAATATAGCTGCCTTCCCCTCTCCCCTTTCCCCCTTCAAATTCTTGCATATAAGCCACCCCATTCCCTCTCAAATTCATGGCATCTATTTATTTGTTATTGCTATGTATGTGTATAAATGCTTTAATATATGAATACAACTTGCTGAATCCATTTGGTGTTACTTGTATATACAGGATTTTCAACTATGGGCACAGCCCTGGAGATGACTAATTACCCCTCTCTCAGTAGTCAGTATTTGCAGTATTTCTTTGTCTAGTGATGGGATCTCAGGAATTTCCTCTTTCCACATTAGTGTACCTGTTGGTGTTCTCATTGTTGAGGTATTATTTAGGCAGCCATAATGATGCTGTACCATTAATCCATCTTTCTGTTTGTTTCTGGGAGACATGATCTTACATCAACTTTCTCATCCTTTGGCTTTTACAACTTTTCTGTCATTTCTTTTAAGATGTTCTCTGAGCCTTAGTTAGGTACAGGAGTTTTCTTGTTAGATGTATCCTCTGCTCTTGGGCACCCTAAAATTGTTTTTCTCTGCATTTTGATCAGTTGTGAATTTCTATAATACTCTATCAGTGGCTCTCAGCTTTCTAATGTTGCAACCCTTTAATACAGTTTCTCATGTTGTAGTGATGCCTAATCATAAAATTATTTCATTGCTACTTCATAACTGCAGTTTTTCTACTGTTATCTATCATAATGTAAATATATGATATGTAGAATATCTGATATTTGACCTTTGTGACTGGTCATTCAATCCCCAAAAAAGTTATAGCCCATGGATGAGAGCCACTGCTCCACTTCATTCAATGTTGGTGTAATTGCAAACTGGTACAGACACTCTAGAAACCATGGGGATTTTTCAAAAAAAAATGTCTATCCAATATGACCCACTGTACCACTTCTTAAAAAATGCTCATGTAAGTTCCATTCTACTCAACTGTTATTTGCTCAGCCACATTTATTGTGGCACCATTCACAATGGCTAGAGAATGGAGACAGTCTAAATGTCCTCCAAATGATAAATATATTATAAAAATATGATACAAATACACAATGGGATACTAGTTAGCTATAAAAAATAAAGTTATTAAATTTGTAGCT
Organism: Ondatra zibethicus; assembly: GCA_004026605.1. NCBI lineage: Eukaryota > Metazoa > Chordata > Mammalia > Rodentia > Cricetidae > Ondatra > Ondatra zibethicus. The sequence continues at coordinate 2,232 of PVIU01031007.1, forward strand.
AAGATCTAAACTCCTCAAAATATTCCATGTAATAGAAACGAAAGGAGCATTGCCAAACTCTTTATGAGGCTACTGTTACCCTGATACCAAAACCACACAAAGACCCAACCAAGAAATAGAATTACAAATCAATCTCACTCATGAACCTGGACACAAAATTTCTCAATAAAATGCTGGCAAATCGAACCAAGAACACATCAAAAAAAAATTCCACCATGACGAAGTCAGCTTCATCCCAGAGATAAAGGATTGGTTCAGCTTATGAAAATATATCAATGTAATCCATCATATAAATAAACTGGAAGAAAAAACAATATGATCATTTCATTAGATGCTGAAAAAGCATTCTACAAAAATCCAATACCCCTTTATGATAAAGGTCTTGGAGAGAGCAGGGATACAAGGAACATATCTAAAAATAATAAAAGCAATATAGAGTAAGCAGACAGCAAACATCCAATTAAATGGAGAGAAACTCAAAGCGATTCCACTAAAATCAGGAACAAGACAAGGCTGTCCACTCTCTCATATGTATTGGTTCCCATGCATATTCTTTGACTACCTTAGTATACTTTGTGCCAGATGATCTTTCTGAGGAAATTACCAGATATGCAGTTCAAACGCTGTATAAATTATCCTGGGATGTGGCACATACTGATGAGGCTAAATCCTGTCCTTGTACCTTCTGTTCCTGCTCATCAATTTCAATAAATTTCTCAATATTTTCAAATCTTTTTACTACTGCCTCTTTAAAAGTCTGAATCTCCTGTCCAGTGTTCTGTTCTAAGGTATGAAATTTGTCTAGTAAAGGTAATAGTAAAGATAATGTCTCGTCCTTGGACATATCATAACTTTTCAATAGATTTTGATAGTTAGAGTCAACAGCACAAATTCTTTCAGATAATTTTGTCAAATTGATGCTATCCCTCTCTGTAGTAATGAACCCATTTTTAATGAGATATTATTGAAAACAAAGCTAATTCCTAGAATCAAATAAAGGGAAAGAAAATCATGTAAGTCTTGCACAATAACTTCCATAGTATAAGCAAAATAATTATTGCACTCCTGGATGTTATCTGTCATTTTTTGTAGTTTTTCAAATCTTTTTTTCTCTTTTTTAATTATTTTTATTGAGCTCTACATCTTTGTCTGCTTGCCTCCCTACCTCTCCCCTCCCCTTCAACCCTCTCCCATGGTCCCCATGCTCCCAATTTACTCAGTAGATCTTGTCTTTTTCTACTTCCCATGTAGATTAGATCTATGTATGTCTCTCTTAGGGTCCTCATTGTTGTCTAGGTTCTCTGGTATTGTGATTTGTGGGCTGGTTTTCTTTGCTTTATGTTTAAAAACCACTTATGAGTGAGTACATGTGATAATTGTCTTTCTGTATCTGGGTTACCTCACTCAAAATGATGTTTTCTAGTTCCATCCATTTGACTGCAAAATTCAAGATGACATTATTTTTTTTCTGCTGTGTAGCACTATATTGTGTAAAATGTGTACCACATTTTCCTTAACCATTCTTTGGTGATCTAGAACATTGATCTGTATGCCTCCCCTAAATAAATAACCCTTTATTATAGGTAATTCTGAGCTAGTGTGGGATTATTTTGTAACTTCCAACATCATCTGGCGTCCAAATGTGAAGACTAATCCACACGTTTTGGGATTGGTCCACCAGTCGCATGGCGCATTGGGCACTGACTCTCCTGCTGGCAGATCTACTTGGCCCTCAGATGCAGTAGGCTGCTGCTCAGCACTCCCCTGCTCGTGACCCACATGTTGCCTCTCTGTGTGTTACACACCAGCCCACATACTGCTGCTAAGTTCCCCGCAGCACTGCCCCCAGTGAACTGGATCTATGCACATCAATCAAAAATCAAGGAAATACACTCCCTATTCATTCTTGCAGTAGATAGAAACTAATGCAGAAACAAACCGTTGGAAATTGTGAAAAGTGTGAGACTTTGGGACACTTGGTCCTAAATGGAATGTCTTAATAGCCTTGCCCCTTCAGGGCTCAAAGAACTATAACAAAGAGGAGGTAGAACACTGGTAAGAGTGAGGGTGGATGGGTGACTCCAATGAAACAGTGTTGTTCAGACACAAATTGATTGAAACACATGAAATCATAGAAACTGGCAGTATTCATAGCACCTGTACAGGTTCAAGCCATAGGGAGGTTCCAGTGCTTTAAAAGAGAAGTAGACATATGCTCATATCCGTAATTTAAAAGTTATCTCAAATTGACAACCACTTGCAAAGGAAAAGTTAGTTTTTGCCAATTGCATCTAAATGTGTACATAAATCATATTTAAGGGTGTATCTATGGCCAGGATATGAGGAGGATATAGGAAGAGGTAGGGGAAGGGAAAGCCATAATCAGAATATTCTATGAAAAAAAATATTATCAATAAAAAGTTCATTTTCTTTAAAATGTACAAAACCTACCTAAAACTGCAAATTTTCTATAAAATATCTGAGCCTAATAACTAGGGGTTCCTCTAAAATCAAAACAAGCTAATTACGTCCTTATTCCAAGAGGGAAAGCCCAGGGCATCGTCACAATAAAATCAAAGGAAAACCAAAGTTTAACAGTTTAAAATGCATATTCAGAGTTCCGAGATCTACTCAGCCTTTAGTCAACAAAGGGCTTGGGCAGGTCTTCTTCAGCCCTGTGCTTCCCACTATAAACAGCTCTTCTCAGAGATTTAGCCTGGCTGCACTTCATCCTCGTACCATATCATCCTCAAAACGCGAGATTCTCACTAGACTGCACCTTCATCAGTAGTCTCTCCGCAGCTGTTTTAAGGACACTGACCATGATACATGGTGCCAAACCTCAGATATTATCCAGAAGAACTTTGTTCCTGGGGCTTCTACTGCACCAGAGGCTTTATGCTTACCAACAGAGTCTTTTGACTTCTCAGGGTGTCAAACCTAAGCTTTTCTCCATGACCCTTTGATTTATAGTTTCAAAGTCACTATCACCAACATCACTCTTACATATTCCCAAATTTTGCCTCCATTTTCAGGTATAGCCTTGGTCCCCTTTGAACTACAGCTTCCACATTTCCCTGAGAAAATATGACCAGAAGACCACCAATAAACCTTCTTACCTCCAGTTCATCAAAATCAGATAGTCAGAACAAAGTTAAGTTTCAAATAGGTGATTCTGATATCTAATGAATCATAGCCAATTCTTCAGACTTAGGTTACTAGGAAAACAGATTTTTAATCCAAATTATCAATCGTAAGGTCACTAGAGTCCTTACTTCCCTCTGAAACTTTACAAAGCTGATGCCCATTATCTACATCATCGTCCTTAATATTCTTATGTTCCAAGATTTCGCAAAACAGCCCACTCATCTTTGAACACTTAATGACTTTACAGTTCAAAGTTCAAATGCCACAGCAAGCATCCCAAAATACAATATCTTGTCTGTCATGATCTGGCACCAATTTTTGTCCTTGTTAGGAATTCAAATACTGTGATAAAACACCATGTCAAAAAGCTTAAATCTCTGAGGACATAGACTCCATTGTTTAGGGTGGTCAGTACCAGAACCCAAGACAGGAACAAAAGCAGAAACCATGAAATAATACTGCTAACTAGCTTGAACTTCATGGCTTGCTGAGTCTTTATTTTACCATTCAGGACCACCTGTGATGTGGGAGGTCCTTCTGTATATTTGTTGCTTTTATTGGCTAATGAATAAAGCTATTTTGGCCAATGGTATACTAGATTAAAGCCAGGTGGGAAATCCTAGCAAAGATATAGAGAAAAAGAAGGCAGACTCAGGTCAGATGCTAGCCAGCCTCTGAAGAAGCAAGACACGTAGAAAATGAGGTAATACCACAACCACGTGGAAATACATAGTTTAATTGAAATGGGTTAATTTAAGATGTAAGAGTTAGCTAGAAATATGCCTAAGCCATTAGCCAAACAGTGTTGTAAGGAATATGGTTTCTGTTTGATTCAGGTCTTGGTGGCCGGGAAACAAAAGTACAGTTTCTGTTTACACACCAGCCTACAGGTGATATTGCCAGTAAACTGGAACTATGTATATCAATCATTAGTTGAAATAAATGCACTATAATCTACAGACTTGCCTATTGGAAAATTATATAGTGGTGTTTTGTTTCTTTGTTTCCTTTTATTTATGTTTTTACTGATTTATGTTTGTGTTTTTGATATTGTTTCTCTGCAGGACATTGGCTGTCCTGAATTTCTCTACCTAAGTAGCTCTAGTATACGAGAAGTTGAAGCTGATATAAAACTAACACAATAAACATCACTTAAAGTGAGTGACTGTAAAAGAGCAATCTGATCATACAAAACCAGGAAGGAAACAGGAATTTCTATCCTATTCACTAAGTAGACGTTAAACAGGAAGGGCAGTTAATTTTAATCAAGTGAACCTTTAACCAAGAAGCTATTACAATATCAAAATATATGTACCTAACACTGATGTATCCAATTTCATAAAAAGTGTTCTACTGAAATTAAATCCACAGAAAACATCAAACTCATAATAAAAATTGATCTCAATATCATACTTTCTCTAAGAAAGATCATTTGGATAAAATTAAATAAGTAAACAAAGATGTTTTAGAATTAAATATCAGCCTACATCCAATAGATCTAACAGATAACTACAAATTATTCTATGCAAACACTAAGTAGAATGGATTCTGCTCCATGCTGGAAGCTTTTCTAAAACAGATCACATAGGGTACATAAAACAAATATTAATAAATTCAGAAAAATTAAAATAACCTTATACTATCTGATCACAATGCAGCAAAATTTCAAATTTGCAGCAAGCAGTTTTTTTTATCAAGCAAACATACTGGAGAAGACTGAACAGTTCACTACTGAATAATGAATGATGAAAGAAGAAATCAAAACAGAATTTTTTAAACACTGGAACTAAATGAAATAACTACAGACAAACCTCTGAGAATATTAGATACGATAGTACAAAAGAAGTGTATAGCCCGAAGCTCCCACATAGAATATCAGAAAGAGCACAAATGAGTGAATTTATGATGCAAATCAAGTATTTAGAAAAATAAAACAGAACAAATCCAAATCCAGTTGACAGCAAGAAACAACCTGACACATTAAATATTGAACCTGTTTACTTATAACTCATTATTGCAAGAGTAAGACATAAAGTTTTTACTTTTCCTCTTTCTGCTTTCTGTTTGTACTGCTTAAATCTGTAGTAAAAAAAAAAAAAGTGTCAAAGAATTCTAATTCTAAACATAACCAGAAAAAGACTTTCTTTTGTCTTGTCAAGTGGATACTGTGGAAATGTAAAATAACTGCTTTTTTCCTAAACGGACACACATTGAAGAAAATTAATTTGGCTGAGTAGTCATTTTTATTTAATAGAATAATAAACATCATGATAAATTTGTGCTCTAGAGGAAAGGGAGTCAGTGGAAAGAATAGAAAGCACACACCAAAGCACGAGCCTGCCTTCAAACTGCATTCCTCTTGTAATTATTAATGTGACTAATGACACTGGAAATACATTAGATTCATTTTTTCCTAAAATGATATTCTACAGAATTAACCCATTTACCAACTATGAAAATACCTTTTATTTGTCAAATTATTCTTAAAAATTTATATGTTGGAAGAATTTTGACTGGTAGGAAAAATACAATAGATTTTTTTTCTTATCAAATTTGCAATGTGCTAATGAAAGCAAACAGCTAAATCATAAGGTAGATGTTGAGGAGAAACACAGGATAGTTATCATAGTGAATGTTTGATTCATTCCCATCTTAGAAATATTCCCACTCTGGTTGTTCTCTATGGACTGACCATTTCCCCTGTATCCTCTTCCCTCTCCTATGCAGGTTTAGTTATCAAATCACTAGATTCTTCTGAACTCTCTTCCTTATACCCCTTTGTAAAGCTTTGCAGAGCATGTAATATACATTCTGCCTTAAGAATCTTTTTGTCCGTTTGTAATTTCTCCTAGTACACACCCATAGTTTTCACCTTAGGTTTAATCCTGAGAAATCTCTATCCATCTAATATAGTCACTGATGTTATACAGATGAGAAAATTGAGATTCAGAAATTGGAGACAACAGTTGCTATTATACAGTTTAACAAAGACAAGAATCAAGACAAAAATCAAATAAATAATCACTGGTATTTTAATTGAGTGCAAATAAATCATTCCTAATGTAACATGGAAACGATCACTTTTATCAATAAAATAGTCTAGGAATTACAAAGTGGAATCCAATATTCCCAGCTGAGTTTTTCTTTCAACATGTCTCTAAAATTGCTCACTAATGAAGTACAAACTTTCATTATTAACCTTTTTAATAAGTTATACATAAGAAAAATATTTTATATTGGTTTAGAGCCAAAAAGAAACAAGAAAATGATTTGTTAAATTAAAGACAGAATTTTTGATTCCTTTAATACTTCTAATATACATTTCTTAGAACTTACAGATTTCCCTTATGGTTTCTTTTAATCAAAAGATATGGCTTTAGTACTCCATGAGGACCATCATGCTTATAATATTGTAATTTTAAAAGATAGATGATACCATTTTATATGTTATTTAATCATTAAATATACACTGGTCTTTATGGAAGAAGCAATTTGAATAAAGACTATGAATAATGCAATATCCAATATGTTTCTTTTGCATTTTAACAAGGTATGCTTCCAAGAATATTTCTGAGTAAATTGTCATTACACTGTGACACAATTCTCATTGGCTGTTATTCTTCCTTCCATTTACTGTCTACCTTATCCAGGCCAAGAATGAATTCTTTTTTTACTTGGGACCACCAACTTGTAAGTATGTTTTTATTTTAAAAATTAACTATCTAATTAATTAATTTAACATACTGGCTGAAGTTTCCCATCCCTTGTCTCTTCCCACCCCTGTCTGTTCTCATCCCCTAATCCACCCCTCCTCTGTTTCTGTTTAAGGAAGGAGAGATCTCCCTTGAGTATCAGTAAAACATTGCATATCAAGTTGCATTAATACTAAGCACCTCACCATGTATTAAGGCTAGACAAGGCTACTCATATGAGCAGTAGAATCCCAAAGCCAGTAAAAGCGTCAGAGACAACTGTTCACACTGTTAGGCATCTTACAAGAGGATCAAGCTACACAACTGTTACATATATGCAGAGTGCCTAGGTAAGTTCCCTGAAGGCTACCTGGTTGTCGGTTTAATCTCTGTAAATTTCTATGTGCCCAGGTTAGTTGGTGCTGTGGTTTTTTTTTTTTCTTTTTGTAGTGTCCATGACCCCTCTTGCTCCTACAATCCCTTCTTCCCTTCTTCTGCAGGATTCCCAAACGCTGCCTTCTATTTGTTGGTTTGCATCTGTTTCTATCAGTTGCTGAAATAAGACTGTCTGATGAAAATTGGGCTACTCGGGGGCTAGAGAAATGGCTCAGTGGTTAAGAGCACTGACTGCTCTTCCAGAGGACCCAGGTTCAATTCCCAGCACCCACATGGCAGCTCACAACTGTCTGAAGATCCAGTTGCAGGGGATCTGACACCTTCACACCAATGCACATAAAAATAAAGTTAAATAAACCATAAAAATATTTTTAAAAAAAGAAAATTGGGCTAGTCACCAATCTGATCACAAAGATGGCCAATTCAGGCTACATATTCACTGTTACTGTGAGTCTTAGTCGGGTTCACCCTTGTATATTCCTGAGAGATTTCTCCAGGCAATGCCCTCCCTTTTCCAGTAGTCTCTTTCAGTACTCTCCCAGTCCAGGAACTCACAACCTGATCACTCATGTTCCCATCCCCACCAGCTCTCAGTCCACTAACAGATTCTCTTCTATATATCCTTTCCAGGGAGATCTTGGCATTACCCCATGAACCTTTCTTGTTACCTCATCTGTCCGAGTTTGTGGATTGTAGCATAGTTATCCTTTTTTTTCATTTTTTTTTACAGGTAATATCTATTTATAACTGAGTACATACCATGCTTGTCTTTCTCAGTCTGGGTTACATCATTCACGATGATTTCTTTTCTAGTTCCACCCACTTCCCGGTGTCCTTGTTTTTAACAGATGAGGAATACTCCATTGTATAAATCCATCACATTTTCTTTATCCATTCCTACCTGAAGGATATCTAGGTTGTTTCCATATTCTGGCTATTAAAAATAAAGTTGATATGCACACACTTGATCATGTGTCCTTGTAGTATGATTGAGCATTTTTTTGATATATGCCCAAGAGTGGTATATCTGGGTCTTGTTGGAGATTGTATCCTTTTATTCTGAGAAGCCGTTGCACTGATTTCTAAGTATTGTCTGTACAAGTTTACATTCCCACCAGCAATGGAGAAGTCTTTCCATTGCTCCTCATTCTGGCAGGTCTACGATGGAATTTTAGAGTAGTTTTTATTTGCATTTCCCTGATGGCTAAGGGTGTTGGACATCATCTTAAGTGTATCTTGGCTTTGATAGTCTTCGTCTTCTATTGAAGATTCTCTGTTTAGATCTGTACCCTATTTTTAATTGGATTCTTTAGTTTGTTCATATCTGGATTCTTGAATTCATTCATTATTATCTAGTACCTCTGTGCTATTGGTGTTCTGTTAGAAAGTTATCTCCTGTGGCAATGTGTTTGAAATTATTTCACACTTTCTCTTCTATCAGTGTATCTGGATATATGTCAAGGTCTTTGATCCACTGGAATGGAGTTATGTATAGCGTGATAGCTAAGGATCTAGTTGCATTCTTCTACATACTAAAATCCAGTAGACTAACTGGATTTTCCATTGTACAATTTTGGCTACTTTGTAGAAAATGAAGTGTCCATAGGTATGTGGATTTATATCCAGGGCTGTGATTCAATTCCATTTATCCACCTGTCTGTTTTTGCCAAAACCATAGGTTTTTATTAGTTTAGCTCTGTAGAAGAACTTAAACTCAGGGATTTTGTTTTCTCAGGAAGTTCTTTTTTAGTACAGTAATGTTTTAGCTATACTGAAATTCTTTTTTTCCAACTTTCAAGATCTTTTAAGAATTGTCTGTGGATCTTAATGAAGATTGTGTTGAATCTGTAGTAATTGTTACTCTGTTAATCCTACTGATCTATAAGCATGGAAGATCTTTTTATTTCTGATAACTTCTTCGGTTTCTTTCTTCAAATATTTGAAGTTCTTGTCATATATGTCTTTCATTTGCTTGGATAGAGTTACCCAAGATATTTTATACAATTTTTGGTTATTATAAATGGTGTTGTTTCCCTGATTTCTTTCTCATCCCATTTCTTATTTGTATATATGAGGGCTACTGAATTTATGAGTTAACTACATAACCTGTCACTTGACTACAGGTGTTTATAATCTGTAAAAGTTCCCTGGAAGAACTTTTTTGTGTAGCTTATGTATACTATCATATCATCTGTGAATAATGATTCTTTGACTTTTTCCTTTCTAGCTTGCATTCCCTTCTGTAGGTGGAGCCTACTTGTTTGTATCCTGGCTACTCAGACCTGAAAAAATCACACAAACTTAACTATATTAATTACGATACAGGTTGTCCAATAGCTTAAGCATATTTCTAGCTAGATCTTACATCTTAAATTAAGCCATTTCTATTATTCTGTGTAAACCGCAAGGCTAATGGTTTACTGGAAAGTTTGCAGGGCGTCTGCCTCCTTTGATGGCTTTGTGGTGTCTCCCTGACTCTGCTTATTCTCTCTCTATATATATAGCTTTTAGTCTGGCTATATTCTGGTCTGTTATAGGCCAAAGCAGCTTTATTAATTAACCAATAAAGCAACATATATACAGAAGGACTTCGACACCACCCTTGATTTCCTTTAGCTTCCTTATGGCTCTAGATAGCATTTCAAATATTATATTGAATAGGTATGGAAAGAGTGGACAATATTGTCTTGTTCCTGATTTTAGTGGTATTTCTCGATTTAATTTGATATGGCAATCAGCTTGCTATATATTGCTTTTATTATGTTCACAAATGTCCTTTTTCCCTGTTCTCTCCAAAACTTTTAACTTGAAGGGGTTTGGATTTTGTTAAAGGTTTTTTTGTGGTTTTACCTGGCAGGTGTACCACTGGTGAAGTGTCAAGTTGACAGTGAATTGCTAATTTGAATTTGTTTTTCAAATTATATTAATACTTGATAGGAATTGCTCTTTGGGGGGAGTTAATCCTTTGCTACTGTACTTTGATGCCTTCTCCATTTTGTTTGACCTATATAACCATGGTGCCTGTTACTCTGTGTAGCTAACTGGATAAGTCCTTCTAACAGAATGAGTTGTTTTTCTTTTCTCTTTTTAGAGAGAGAATGAGTTGACCATTTAATGCTCATCTTGCATTGCTAGTAAAACTAGACCTTATGCTTAAGACTGTTTATTTCATCCATATTCTCTCTTGTAATACAAGTAAAGGCAAATTAATCTTTCCTTTTGAACAGTATCTATTTCTTTAAAAAAAAGTCTCCCAAAGTAATTAATTTTGTACCTTTGCATGCTTCCAGTCAGCGATTACCAATGCTTTCCTTCAACTTCTCAAATTCTTTTGAAATTTCTAATAAAAACAGGTCAAATTTTGAAGAATACTCTTATGTATTTGTGTGTGTGTGTACCTCTGCATGTATGTGTGAGAGAGAGATATAGAGACAGAGAGAGAGAGAACATTTTTTTATTTTCCCTTATCTAAAAGACAGTTTTGTTTAGTAAACTATTTTAGCTGTTAGTTCAGAAGTTTTTAGGAGCTTTATATTTGCTTATTTGTTTATTTTTATTTTTTCAACATTTTCAATACATCTTCCCACTCCCTTCTGACCTGTAACTTCTCTTCTGCACAGTCCTCTGATAGTCATATTGGAACCTCCTTATAATGTGGTATATTTCTTTCCTCCTGGTGTTCTTAGAAATATATTCTCTGTGGTATTTGTTGTTTTGAATCCTGGTGAACTCAACTATGAGTTGAATTTGATTGGAGAACTTCATCATTTCATAATTAGGATGTCAACAATTATGTTTGTCCTAGGGATATCTTCAGTTGTTATTTTTTTTAAATAATCCCTCTGGTTCTTTGAATTTTTTTCTGATGTAACTCCCAATATATAAATCTTGAATATATAGTTTTGAATATACTCTGTTGTCCATTTAATGTTTGTTTATATGTTTTCAGGGAGGGGTGACTGACACTGGATAACCAATGCTATAAACTTCTGTTCTCTCTACTGCCAGTTTTAACGAGTTGTCTATATTATTTTTATATGGTTCAGTCCTTGGGTGCTTTTCCTCACCTGCTCTGACATGTTTGTTGGTGTCACTTTTGTTCAGTTCATGTTTGTACAGTCATGTTAGTGGGACTTGACTGACATACTTTTTGATGTTTCTTAGAGACACAATCTCACAGCAAACTCTGTGATTCTCTGGTTCTTAAAATCTTTCTGTTTCTTTTCTTCAATGTTCCCTGAGCTTTAGGTGCAGGGGTATTTTGTAGATGTATCCATTGGGACTGGATTCTACATATCTGCATTTTGATTGGGAATGGCTTTCTTCAGTGATCTGCATCTGTTACAGAGAGAAGATTGATGAGGAAAAGAGTAATAAGAAAAGAGGCCATCAATCTGAAGAAGAGCAGGTAGGAGTCCATGAGAGAGTTTAGAGCGAGGAAAGGAAAAGGAGAAAAATTTGCAATTAAATTAAAATCTCAGAAATAAAAATGTTAAGAGATTCATATAAAGAATGAAACAAATTTATTGACTTAATACCACCCCTTATCTTCTATCATATTTATTTCAGTTTATTTTCGTATTTTGAATCTCTGGTTGGTTAATGTAAAGTTTAGTCTATATAATTGGTTTTTTAATGAACCACTTTTAAAGTTTTTGATCACTTTATTTTTACCTCATGCATCATTGTATTAACTATGTATAGAATTTCTATTTGTTTCCTTCTGTTATTTCTGTTCCTAGGTCAAATTTTTTAAAATATATATTTTTCTATATTCCAAATATTTTTCTATTAGTATATTGTTATAACTCCTGGAACAGTTTTTTTATCCGAATTAGTTTTGAGTTATTTAATATATCTTCTTTTATATTGCAAATTATAGACTCTTTCTCATTTCCTTTGGGTGGTATCACAATTGCTCCAATCTTCATAATGCTGTGAATTTATATCTTAATGTCTGAGAATATTATCTTCTCTCTGGTTGACATAGAGTTCTATGTTATGGATGTCTCTCTCAGGTATTTAGCCTCTTTGCTGTTCTAGAAGAGCTTCAGTTATCCTGGACAGTCAGATCATGTGGTTGGATCTATTCTTTGATAAAAGTTAAATTTGCTTTGGTGTTTATACCTGAAAAGTAAAGCCTTAAGCCCTGAGAGGCTTGTAATCTGGCAATTTCATTAGCTTCTGGTCATAGAACAGAGTCACCAGCCATGCAATTCTGATATTTGAGACCTACTACTTGACAGAGATCTAAACTATTCCCAAAGATCAGACAAAGTAATTTCTTGGGAAAAATTTTTACTGAAGCTATTGGTCTTGATAAGTGTACAAACAAGTCTTGAATGGTTTCACTGAGCAGAGTAGTGAATTTCCCTTCAGATTCAAACAAGTGTTGTCCAGAGACTTAATATCAATACAAAAAAGTGGATGTATTTCTAGGTAGGACAATTAATTTTTGAGATAAAATCATTGTTTTATTGCCTAAATAAAAAATTTAACCCTTAGACTTATATCAAATGGATAGAAGTAATCATTCCCTGCTATATGGGAGTCTTGATGTTAAATATTTTTTGTTTTTTTTACATTTAATTTTTTTATGATTGCATTATAAATAGTACCATTCAAAATTTCCACCTCCTCCGCTCCTCCCATTTCCCTCCCACTCCCCCACTCCCCCTCCCCTTTTCCCCTCCAGTCCTAAGAGAGGGCAGGGTACCCTGCCCTGTGGGAAGCCAAAGGCCCTCTCGCCTCCATCCAGGCCTAGGAAGGTGTGAATCCAAACTGACTAGGATCCCAAAAAGCCAGTACATGCAGTAGAATCAAATCCCAGTGCCATTATCATTGGCTTCTCAGTCAGTCCCCATTGTCAGTCATATTCAGAGAGTCTGTTTCGATCACATGCTCGTTCAGTC
>PVIU01031008.1:0-15377 GCA_004026605.1 Ondatra zibethicus
CGGGGGTCTGGGTATGTAGCTCAATTTGTAGAGTAGTTGCCTACCATTCATGAAGCTCTGAGTTCATTTCTCAGCACACAAAAATTGGACATGGTGATACATGGCTGCAATCCCAGTATTCTGGACATAAAGACAGGAAGATCAAGAGTTCAAGGCCATCCATGGCTACTTTGGGGCCAGTGTGCATTACATGAGACCCTGTCTCAAAACAACAATAAAACACACCAAAATCAAAATCCATAGAAGGCACACTGCGTACAAAAATATGAGCAGAAAATTAAAATATCCAAACAGACTCGTGCTAACAAGTGATAGGATAGCCAGATTGAAGGTTCTGGGTGTAGGATCTTCAGAAAGACCTTGAATAATAAAAAGGGAAATGGGATGTGAAGACTGAGGCAAGGGCTTTTCTTTTGGGAAAAGGTTTCATAGAGGAATGAGCTTGAAGAATGGTAGCGATTTCTGGGTGAGGGGCACAGTGCAGGTGGGAGGGATCTGTAGGTGACCTAGGTACCATGGGTTTGGGACTTTCTTTAGTGTTCTCAAGAGTTTCTTGAGAGTTTTGTGAGAGAACATATGAGCACTTAATTAAGATCATGCCAGCCAGCTGTGGTGGCACATGCTCATGGTCCTAGTACTTGGGAGTTGAAGCCAGCCAGGCTGTCCTAGTGAGTTCAAGGCCAGCATAAGATGCATGGAAAGAAACTGTCTCAAATTAGCAACAGCTGTCTTCCTGTAGATAACTTGGCTTTGGGGAGAAAGGCAGAAAACAAAATCAGAAAGGAGGTTGCAGTCAGCAGGCCAGGCGAGAGAGGATGCTGTTTTGAATTTGAGGTGGAGACTGCAGGAGATCTAGACACTGGGAGGGCTTCCTGAAGGCCATGTGGTTGAGATGTAGCAGGGGGGGAAAAGGCAGGATTTAGCGTGATGCTTAGATGTTAGGCAGTAGCGTTAATTGAGATGGGAAAGGCTTCACAAACCGCTGCTTGTGGTGGTGCACACCTTTGATCTCGGGACTCAGGAGGTAGGGACAGGCTGTTCACTGTGAGTTCAAGGCCAGCCTGGTCTATATAGCTAATCCCAGAAGAGCCAGAGCTACATAACAAGACCCTGTTTCTCTCTCTCTCTCTCTCTCTCTCTCTCTCTCTCTCTCTCTCTCTCTCTCTCTCTCTCTCTCACACACACACACACACACACACACACACACACAAAGGTCAACCTCAATTTTGTGCTCAGTTCGTGCTTCTCAGTATTGACATGTTAGTAAAAAAAACATGTTGGCTCAAAATCAAGGAACCATGTAAATAGCCTTTCAAGGACTCATGGTTGCTCTGAGATTAATTCCTCTTATATAGGGGAGGAATGGGTTGAATGAGTGAAGCTGGAGCTGTGTTCCCAAGGGTCTGGTCACAGGGGCCACAGCAGCACTCTGGGATTGTTATATTAAGTCCATTTTTGGCCCATTCTTGAGTGATCAATATTTCCTTTTCAACCAAGCAATGTGCTAAAAGATTCACACCTGCCCTTTCTTGAACTCTCATAAGAACTCCAGGAAGTTGATACCCCTAGGTGAGTGAATGTAGGTTTCTCAAGGCAAACTTTTTAGGGTCACATCGTGAGTTAGGGGCAGAGGTAGACTTCAGGTCCATATCTGGCTCCCCTCTTTCCTTCCCTTCGTGCCAAGCCAAGGGCTTTCTGTCGGTTTTCATGACACTAGATTCCCTGAGGGTCCTGTGACTAGCCAGCCCTTTCAGCTTCTTAGCATTGCTCCTGGAAAGGTGAGGATTTCCCCGCTTCGGAACACTGTGCATTTCCCATGCCCTTTCCTGTTCCTAACTTGAGCGGTTGACCTGGAGTCTTAGGAAGTGGAGAGAGTATTTCATGGAGTGAGGTGAGGGACCAGGCGTTACAATCGGGTGTCAGGTTCTACAGTTCATGTTCCTGGGTACTTTAGCCATGGTAGAGTTCTTGCAGATGTGAGAAATTAAAAATGTTTGAGCAATAAATGTTCAGTTTTAGTTTAGACAACTTTAGGGATGGAAGGCCACTTACTTCATGAATTCTGCTTATTACAAATCATAACACTGGAGTAAAATGAAGAGGGATGTTTTGTGATGTCACCTTCTGCCACCTAGTGTGTTTTGCCTTGCTGCCCTATTTTTAACGTTCACAGGAGTAAATAGCTTTTTGGATTTTTGTTTGTTTGTTTGTTTCTTTAGTGGAAGCACCAAGGCCTCAGCCCTCTAGTGCATAGCGAGCCTTAGTATGCTCGGGGATCTGTGGAGTAGCTGTTGAGTACACATGGCGTGAGAACTGAAGCCAAGTCTGGCTTTATGCAAGAACTTGTGTTCATGTGGGGAAAGGGCACATAGACACAGGTGCCAGTGGTGAAAGGCCTGGGCATGGAAATGTCTGACCCACTCTGCCTTTTTTTCTGAGCAAGTGGCAGTCATTTGTGAGATGCCTCCTCTCTACAACTTTCCACTTCTTTCTTGTCTTCATGATCTCTTGTCCTAACTCCTCTTTGGCAATGAAAGCGGCAGAAAGACTACGGAGAAACAATGGAGGTAGGCTGACTTGGATTTGGAATATACACAATCTAGATACTTCTAGGTCCCATGATCTGGGTTAACCACAACGTGGTCATCTCAAACTGCAGTCTCATTACCTGTGCAATGGGACTAGATTTTGAACATTCATATGAGTTGTGGAAATCAAAGTAAAGAAAAACTGTAATAGTACCCTTGCATCAAAACCCTCAATCCCTGAAAGCAATGTAACCCCAATTTGTAACATCAAACCGCATCTCAGTTCCTTTGGCAAAACTGGGTTTATAAGCAAAAGTAGCTAATGTGAAGCCATTTTAGACTTTATTCACTCCATTTATGATAGTATGCATTTATTTCCCTGTAGGAATATTAATGAGCTTGTTTCAGTGGTACCAATCCAGCCATTGCTGAGCTGTTTGGTCACCTATGGCTATATATGTTGTACGTTCTTTTGCAAAATTTGAGAATCTGCTAGCTCTGGAAATCTAGTATCAATTTTAGATGACTGTTTATAGAATTTTATTATCAAAATGCTTACATGCATGTGAATAGTTCCAGGTTTAGCTATCTCTGTGTACACAAACTCAGTTGAGAAAATGCCTCCATCAGATGGCCTATAGGCAAGTCTGCAGAAGCATTTTCTTGATGAATGATTGATGTGGGAGGGTCCGGCCCATTTCGTGGAGTGTTACCCCTGGGCAGGTTTAAGGAAGGTAGGTGAGCAAGAGCCCAAGTAACAAACTGGGAAGCAGCATTCTTCTGTGGTCTCTGCTTAAGTTCCTGCCTTGTCTTTTTCTCATGATGAACTGTGTAACTTCTTCCAAAAGTTGCTTTTGGTCATGGTGTTTACCACAGCAATAGAAACCTAACTAGGAAAATTATTTAGCTCTTGCATAGTGTTACTGTAATTCTAACTCCAGCAGCCTCACACGCTAGAGTTTGTGAAAAAAAGCTTTATTGCTCAACAAGGGCTTAGCATATAGTTCTGGGCGCAGAGGAAATGTTTAATGTGAGTGATTTGATTATTTCATAGAAATATTAATATGTATGCCTTTACAAAACATCTCTTTGAGCCCTAATTGAAAGCAACACCTCTGAGGGTACATGCAGAGGAATGCTCCCACCTGTACCGTGCAGACCAGTGGAGCCCTTCCAACATTAGCCTCATGGACAACACTCGAGAGCGTCTCAGCTTGCGCTTTCGCAGCTTTTTTATATATATATTTATTAAAACAAGAGTCTCAGTTTTCTCCACGGAGCTAGTAGGAAAATGAGTTTTGGTGTCTTGACAACGATGGTCTCTTGCAATTTGGAGTCACAGTTCTGCACAGAAAGGGCAACCCTGCTCCTAACTGTGAACAGTGAATGATGAATTGCAAGGCTGAGGGAAGAGTGCTCTCGCTCCGTGGCCTCCTTTCCAAATGCAGCGTGAGTGATGTATTCTTTCGCTTTTCTAGCAGGGCCGAGGTCAGAGCTGAGTTTGCAGTTTTCCTCAGTACCTGTGAGAAAACCCAAGGAGATAAAGAAGAGGCATTTAAGAGTTGGGAGCAGGGGGGCTGGGGAAGAAAGCCAGAAAGCGGTGAGCTTATGTGAGTCAAAGTGCGTGTGAGAGCTCCCCGTGGGACTGTAAATTTTGTGTGGGACTGAGACTTGTGTGATCAATGTCCCTGAGGTGTGACGTGGCAGATTCCATCTGTGACTGCACAGACTGACTACAACTACAAGCCAGAAGAAAGATTTTTGGGTGCTCTAGTACTTTTGAATATTAAAGAGTATTGGGAAAATAGCAGCTGTAAGCAAAAGTGTAGAGACAATGGAATTAGTTCTGAACAAAAAAGAAAAAAGTTAAACCAACTTGAAATTTATCACACTTTCAAATCAAGTTTTTTTTTTTTCTCCCCAAGATAGTGGTTGGAAATGGTGAGATTTGGAAGTCCTATAGAAATTATGCCCTGGGCATGGTGGCTCATACCTGTAGTCCCTAGCAGTGAGGAGGCAGAGGCAGAAGAATGACGATGAATTAGAGGCCAGCCTTTTTTTACACATCAAGTTTTTGGCCAGCTAGGATTAAATAGTGAGACTCTGTCTAAAAATACAAAAAAGAAGCAAAAAGTTAGAGTGTTTGCCTATTCATTTCAATGACTCCAAGCAGTGGTTTTTCCATAAAAAGGATAGGGAGAGAAGCATCATCTAACCTCATTTTTTTAACCTGCAGGGACTGCCCACATAACCAAAACATACGTCTCTCAATTTATTTAGATGGTACTGGGGTGGGATATTCATTCTTATTTAGCTGACAACTCATTGGATTTTCATTATTTCGAGTAGAAATGTGTTCTGGCATTCATTAAGGTATGAAAATTGCTCAGAGTGTCATCCTTCCAATGTCATTAAAATATTGGCAGTCTTTTAAAAACTCAGTTGGTGCGCATCTCTGCAGCCAGCAACTGTGTTGCAGCTGGAAGATGGTTAGAGATGAGTACCAGGAATACTGGAGCCTTCTCTTTTTCTCGTTTTGTAGTAATTCCTTAAAGGTCATAGATGCAGCCAACTGTAGTGCCTTATATCTGTAATCCCAGGACTTGGGAGGCCAAGGCAGGAGGTTGGCAGTCATTTCAAGAAAATGAAATTACATTTTTTTTTTTTTTGCTAGGGCCTCTTACTTTCCAGGAAGATATCTTCAAATGATGGTCCCAAGGCTCCATTTGAAGAGATCCAGCTGAGAGGGTGCAGGAGGTCTTAGATCCTCAGCTTAGAAAATCACAAGAAGCCATTCCTATCACTTCTGTCGATCAAAGAAAGTGACAGAGAGAGCCCAGCGAATCCACTTGAAACTGGGCAAATGGACTTTATTGTTCCGGAGGAAGTACAGCCAATTTAGCTTGCAGGGGACTATGTTGGATGGCAGAAAGGGCAACAGTTGATCCATTTATATTCTAGTTCTACACCCCAAACATATTAGTGACAGTCTGACAGAACTAGGACTAGGAATTTCACCCAGCTTTCTCCTGTACACTTTGAATGCACTCATTTTCTTTTTTTTTTTTTTTTGAATGCACTCATTTTCTATGGTGAAGTTCATCCAGAGAGCTATTTGAGGAGAAATGTTGAAGCCAGGGTGTGGAAACTGGTTGATAGGATTTTTTTTTTTTGTTTGTTTCATTTGGAAAAGGACAGTGCACAATATCTAATGCTGGTCATCAATCCTATGATTTTCTTTTTAAACAGCCGCTGCCATCATGAGCAAAGTAAATCTTTCTGTGGACCCTTGTGAAAATTTCTTCCGGTTTGCTTGTGACGGCTGGATAAACAATAACCCAATTCCTGAAGATATGCCAAGCTTTGGGGTTTATCCTTGGCTGAGACACAATGTTGACCTCAAGCTGAAGGGTAAGTTTCTACTAGAGTTTGGTGGTACTCTATCCCGAGTAATATTTGACAAGAAGAATAGTTCAGTATTTGAATTTGGACTATCCAGTCTTAAACTGTACTATATTCATTTCCAAAAATTTGTTTCAGTAGAAGACAGAAAAGTTTTTGAATTTCAGTTTCCCTGATTTCCTTAAGACAAGCCCATTGTAGGCTGTTAGTTTTTGGCTTGATTATGCAACGGTAAATTCTATTTCAGGAGGTTAACTAGCACTTCATAGAGCTTAAGAGCACAGAGATAGCAATAACCAGTATGCTGTATCAAGAAACTTCTTCGTCTATTGTGTTCAAGGTAAAACTCTTTTCTTTCTTATTTCCTTCTGGATTTTCATGGCTTACAGAATGTTCTTCACGCCTCATCGTTTTTTGACATCAATTTTGAGAACTCTGGATGACCCACGGTTGTAATATTGTTCCTGTTATCTTCCAAGTTAGCTTTTAGGGCACTCGCTTTTCTCCTGTGACCTCTGGAGCAATGACAAGCTCACACACACATACTCACATGTGCACATACACATTTTCATGTGTGCTTGTGTACCCCTGCCAAAAGTTGGAAACATCTGTTGCTGGACAAAATGGTGTTTGTGTTGAGTCTAATTTTTATGTTAAGCTTTCGGAGGAAGCTATTTACGGAGGAAAGTAGAAAGATTTCAAAACTAGATAAGGTTTTACAACTAGAGAAGATAAAAGTCATATTTTCCCTCTTTTTGATAATTGTGAAGTATGTTGTATAATGTATTAAGTAACACAAAGAATTTTGGGGACCTGAGAAGAATTATATTTCTTTTCCATCTTCAAGTTTTAAAAATTTTAAATGCATGGATATTAAATATACATCAATTTGTATATTTTATATAATGTGAAACCACTGGCAAAATAATTAGAAGCCTATTTTAATTATGAGGAAAATGTATTTTCGCAAATAGATCTAAATCATATAGGTTGACTTTTTTTATTAGGAAGCTTAAATTTAGTCTTGATAAATTATGAATGAGAGTTTTGAAGAATGTCAGGGGTTTCCTCTAACCTGACAGATGAGATTCCTGTGCTGTGGAGCCATAAATAACACCTTGAGCAGTGAATTCATAGACTAATACTTATTTTTCTAATAGAGTTAAAAAATCTTTATGTTATGTATGTGTTTGAATGTTCTGCCTGCATGTGTGTGTGTATGTGCACCACATGCTTTTTTGGTGTCTGCAGAAGTCAGAAGAGGACTTTGATTTCCTAGAACTTCCATTAAGGATGCTTGTGAGCCCCTATGTGGGTGCTGGGGGTCGAACCCTGGTCCTCTACAAGAGTAACTAGTGCTCTTTCTTAATTATTGGTCATCTCTTCATCTCCTCTCTGTGAGATATTAGTTTATGTTGGTTCTTCATCTATCATCATTGGCTATTTCCTATTTCCCTCCTCTATCTTTTCTTTCTTGAAAGACAGATGAATGTACACACATATGCGCATGCTCATACACATACTCACGTGTTCAGGACTACCATTGAATAAGAAAAGTTCGAGAATTCTGGGTAGATGTTCTTTTTCTGTTAGTGGTGTCTTAATATAAAAATTATAATCAGCATTGGTATGATTTGTTTGAGGAGGACACTGTCTATGACAGTGACTCTCAACCCTCCTAATGCTGTGACCCTTTAATACAGTTCCTCATGTTATGGTGACCCCTAATCATAAAATTATTTCCATTGCTACTTCATAACTTTAATTTTGCTGCTGTTATGAATTATAACATAAATATTTTTTGAGCTAGAGGTTTGCCCAAGAAGTCTCTACCCACAATTTGAGAACCTCTGGTTTATGAGCTGCTTCAGAATTAATAGAATTGAGAGCAAACTGTTGAACAAAGCATAGTTACTCTGCTCGTTTCTCTTAAAAAATAAAAATTTTGATTTTTTTCCTCATGAATGTATGTGATGTTTGTGTTTATGTGTTTGCATGTGTATGGGTGCAAGTGTGTGTGTGTGTGTGTGTGTGTGTGTGTGTGTGTGTGTGTAGGACCAAGGTTGACAACATGAGTCTACCTTGATCCCTTTTCACCTTATTCACTGAGCCAGCATCTTTCAATTGAACCCAGAGCGTGCCAATGTGGCTAGTCTGGCTGACCTGGCTAACTAGTTTGGTATGGTGGGGATCCTCTTCTCTCCACCCTCTGAGGGCTGCAATTACAGGAGAGCTGCCGTACTCACTGGGTGTTTCTGTGAGTTCCGGGCATCTGAACTCTGTCCTTATGCTTGCCTTCCAAGTGCTTTAATTACCTTCAAAACCTGTTTTTATTTAGCTACATTTAAAAATGTAGAAAGTTTTCCCATAAGTCTACCTTTAGACACAAGTGCTAATAAAACATATATATATATGCATAATTTCTTATGCATACTCATATCTTAAAAATTAGATGATATCATGCATGTGACTAGAACTTGTTGTTAATGAATAAGACATAAATAACATAACTAGATTCACAGTAGTAAATAGCCTTGTGTGCACATCTCTATGTTCTTATCTAACTGTAAACTAGGAATAAATCTCCAGAAATGAAATCGTTGGATTGAAAGTATTTATAATTAAGTATTGACAACTCATATACTCAAATTACCCTTTGGAAGGTTTACTTCTAGGTTTTTATATTTTCTTGTTGCTTGAAATAACTCTTTTCTATCTCCTCTCCCCTTCCCCCGCTTCCTCCCTACCTCTTCCCCGTGGTTTTGTGTGTGTGTGTGTGTGTGTGTGTGTGTGTGTGTGTGTGTGCGTGCGCGCGCGCGCACGCCTGGCGCATGTTGTAGAGTCTCAGCAAACTGTGGCTAATGAGCCCTATCCAGCCCACTTTTCTGTTTGTGTGACCACGGTTTTGCTGGAACACAGCCACATTTACTCAGTGGGAAAGTTGAGTAGCTGCTAGAGAAATCATATGGCCAGCACATTCTGAGATATTTACTTTCTGGTATTTATGAATAAAGACTGATAAATCTTTTTAAAAATAACTTCTTTTTTTAAAAATAATTTGCTTATTTTTTATGTGCTTTGGTGTTTTGCCTGCATGTATGTCTGTGAGAAGGTGTTGGATTTGGGGTTACAGACAGTTGTGAGCTGCCACATGGGTGCTGGGAATTGAACCCGGCTCCCTCTGGCAGAGCAGTCAGTGCTCTTAACTGCTGAGCAATCTGTGCAACACCAAGACTGACAACTCTTGGTAACCAAGCAAGCTTTGTTATATTTATACTAGATTTGATTACACTTGTCGATAGGCTTTTGGTAGCTTCTCTGAGACTTTTAGATAATTAATCATAAAGTTAAGAAAGATTTATACATTTTCCTCCCTCCCTCCCTGCTTCTCCTTTGTTTAGAATCCTCAGCATGATGTTGACTAAAATCAGTGATACTAGGTATAAATCTTCTTATTGCTACCTTGAGGAGTCGTGGATTTAGTTTGAGTCACCTGACATGTCTGTATATGTATATTCTTTTTCTGATAGTTAGGCTAGTATTTCTCATTATTCCCTAGTGTACAAAAGGGCCTGCTCCAGGAAAATGACTTTTTTTTTTTTTTTGCTATTTAACAGGACTGTCTTTAACCTTCTTGAAATTTCTTCATGCTGAACTAAACTCATAATTTTGAAATAAACCTTATCTCTGTATGTTTTCTTTTTAAGGCATTCTGGACTTCAGTCAGTTAGTACTGTTTCATGTATTTGTGTCTGTGCTTATAATTCATATGGTTTTATGTTTTTGTGTGTGTGTGGTAGTTTTGTCTAATTCAGTTACAAAGATGTGCTCACCTTGTAAAACAAGGAGCAGGATTCTTGTATATTTCAATGTTCTGGAAAAGACGATTCAAAATCCTCCTGTGACAAGCACTGCCACTGGCAGATGTATAAAGTGATCAGGGGGCTTGTGTTCGTCACTGTAAGCCACTCAGAGTATAAGGTTCCTAAGCCTAGAGAGCAGGGTTTGCACCCTTTCATTTACCCTCTGTGTCACCTTGGGACAATTACCAATCTCTTTTTAGCTCAGTTTTCTTATCTTCAAAATGGTTTAAACCCCCAGCATAGAGAAGATTTAGTAAGGACTGAAGAAGATGACTGATAGAAATTATCCACTTCCGCTCCTGGCACATAGCAAGCGCTCAATAAATATTTGTGTTTTGCATCTTTGATTTATTTCAAAGGTAGTCTAAGGTTCACAAAATAATATCTATCAAATGTTTTAAGTTTTGTGCTGGCCTTATCCTTTATAAATATCATGTGGTTTTGAAAATGTTGACTACTGTCAAGGTCTTTTTCCTCATCTTTCATAAAAAGAATCTCCAAAAATAAAGTCCAATATCACCAGGCAAAAGAATACCATTTTCTTATGGCTGATAGAGAACACAAAGATTCGGCTGTCCAATTTGTGGAATAAAATGGACCTGACAGACCTAGCTGATGAAAAATTGCCCTCTATTGAAGGCAGCAACCTGGCTTTGTGAATTTTTCCCTTAAATGGAATATATGACTCCGATTTCTACTTAGAAAATAAGTTTATTTCTTGCTGTCGCCAAGAAGCAAGATTGTTTTGTGGAGGAGAAAAGACTGAATGTGTTGATGTGGTTGCCTAAAATGTCCTTCCTCTTGCCCTTCCCCATCTGTCTTCACGTGACCATAAAGATGGAATGGCATGTATCGTTTATGCATGAGCGGACAGAAATTGAGCTAAGGAGCACCTCTGAAACATGAGACGATGAGTGAGCTAGATCACTTGTGTCAGGCAGAAGACAGATGGCTCAAGGTTGGGCCAGATCATCTTCATTGTGGTTTAGCTACCTTGGCCAATATTTTGTGAAGAAACACAGTATATTATTTTCAAACACAACTGTAGCAGAACAGCGAAATGAAATTGAGACTACATGTGCATGTTTGGATAACAATGATTGCGAGCCTGTAGTGTAGGTCAATTATTTATTTGTTAGTACCTATGATCTTTATAATCTTGCCTTTCCCATGAATGATCCTAGCCAAATACTGTTTATAGCTAATAAAAATTGGAGAGCTTCAGTTCAGTCTCCTCATGAGAAGATGGTTGAAGAGCCGGTGGTAAAATGTATCATTTTCCACAGACCGTCTATTGTGTGGGCTGGCTGGCTTTGTTTCCTTCTTGCCTCTCTTTCTTTTTCTTGGTTTCTTTGTTTGTTTCTTTGTTCTTTTGTTCCTTCCTTCCTTCCTTCCTTCCTTCCTTCCTTCCTTCCTTTGTTCTGTTTTGAAACAATGTCTCACTCTATAGCCTATGTTAGACTGGATCTCACTGCGTAGTCCAGGGTAGACTCAGACTTGGCAGTTTTTCTAATGAAAACTCAGCCCTATTATTTTGTATGAGTCTCCTGTAGAAATTGGGTATACATGTTCAGAGGAGATTCCAATTGCTTTAGACCTTGTTGGCTCTTTTACATGTGGCCATATAGGAAACCACAAACTACCTGGTTATTCATGTCACTGTCCTATATATACAAAAGGTGCTGCATTGAGTACTCGTGAAATGAATTAATTTTACTTGAAAAGCTATTTTTGTCTTTTAAATTTTCTTCTTCATGCACCATTTGCAGTTTTGGTGTGTAGCATGTTGGAGGAAAACTTTTCTAAAAATTTTAGAATTGTATAAAATATAGAAATTATTTCTTTCTGATGACTGCAGAAAATGTGATTGCATCTCTAAGATAATCCTTTTTCTGAGCAGGAAAATGACCTAAGGAGGTCATTAGAATGGCTATTGGGTGTAAAAGCTGGTGTTCTGTTAATTGTGGCGGTTTTAGGTGTGATCTATTCCCCTGTAGCTGTAACATAGCTCTTCTGCCATTAGTAGGTCGCATAAATACATTGCATGTGTTCAACAGGAAGCAGCTCCATTCACTGCATTTATTCTGAAGAGTTTAATAGTAAATCTTGGGAAAATACATGGTCTTCAAATAGATTGCACTGTTTAGCGCTTTGGTTGTGGAAATACAGATACATTGATGAATGCCTGTGATAGAATGAAAGGTAGAACTCACTTATGGAGAGAATGCCCTACCTTGTCTGGGAATCTCTCATCAGGCACCTAGCATGACTGTCTCAATAGACTTTCCCCAGTCGTTTTTGCTCAGTGTTGTAACTGGCCGATTTGATATGGCTACTTTTGTTTGTTCTTTCAATTAGGCTAATCCAGTTGTTATTGCTGGATGTTTTCAACTTTGCAAGATGCCTGATTTGATGATATTTTACTATCTAGTACATACATATATTTGTTTTTTCAAGACCGGGTTTCTCTGTGTAACAGTCCTAGCTATGCTGGAAATTATTGTAGATCAGGCTGGCCTTGGACTCACTGCGATCTGCCTTCCTCTGCCTCCCAAGAGCTGAGATTAAAGGTGTGAGCCACCACTGCCTGGCTTTATTATATCTTCTATTTGCTATTTATTCTTTTCTTTTTTTGACTGTATACTTAATGCACTCATGCATTCAGAACTGAAAGTATGGCTATTGTAGGTGGCTCTTGCTGTGGAAGAACTGCGCTGACTAACTTATGTACTCAAGACTACTGAACATTCCCTTTTTCCCTGTCATGAGTTGCTTCCAGTTACAAATAACAGACGCTCCAACTCCAACTGACTTAAGAAGAAAATACGCTGGTTCATGTTGCCAAAAAAGTGCAGTGATTTTTAGACTTCAGGTAAGAGTCAGTTTAGCAGCTGAATCATGTCATTAAAGGAACACTCCCTTTTATATCTATTCTGAATATTTCGTTGTATGAAGATCAGACTTTTCATGAGGATAACTTAGGGGCACACATTAATCTCTGTACTTCTTTATCTCCTATGCTAACCTATCGCTTGTGGATATTTTAAATAGAAAAGTATAATGTAGCATGAATAATAAAACTCAGAAACAGATATTGAGTTCAACCAGAAGACCAGAAAAGCAGAACAACCAGCCACTGGCCCTTACCTCTACCTCAGTCCGAAAATGATGATCCTGCCTCCAGAAATCTCAGAGTGAGACTGTGCCTGAGAGCTGTCCCCTCCCATTTTATAATCCTCTCTAGTTCTGGGATTAAGTGCGTGCACTGGCAAGTTAGTGTGGCTACTGGGATTGGAGGTGTGTGTCATCGCTGCCTGATCTGTAAGGCTGGCCAGTCTGGCTGTTTTACTTTTCTGATCCTCAGGCAAGCTTTATTTATTAAAATACAAATGAAATGCCACTACAATATAAAATAATTAAAATACAATCATAAAAATAAACAAAAAAATCCTATTGCTATTAAACCAATCTTACAGCCCAACAGACTTAGAAAGAAGCATGCCATAGTATATAATATAGTAGAGAGGTGTTCGGTAAGCATTTGTTGAAAGGAGCAAAGAAAAGTTCCTTTGGTGTACAGCTGGATGCAGTGGTGGTCATGGATGGCTGAGTAAAGACAAGGAGAGTTTTTCTTTACTTCTCTGTCTCTTCCCGGGGCCTTGCACACAGGCCCAGAAGAGTCCAGCAAAAACTGGAATTTTTTTTCATGATAGGAGAAGAGAAATTGCCTATCACTCTTCATTTACTTTCTTGGCCTTTAGGCGGGCGTGACAGGGAAGAACATGGACTGTTAGGCAGACCTGGGCCCTTCAAAGATCCCTCTGTAGTGTAATCTTCTGCGAACTATTGATGAGTAAAATAAGAACCGGCAGTGCGAGATTCAGGTCTGAGCTCTGAAAGCAACTGAGAACTTGTAAGCCACATGACCTCCGGGAAAGCTGCTTCTCCCTGAACCTTAATTACAGATCTGATGATCCTGTTAGTGAATTCAATAAGATGCATGGAAATGCTTTTGCGTAGGATTAAGTAAATGGAATCTCTGATTATTGGTAGTTGTATACAGATTAAAAGAACACTTTTGAAAGTCTTTAACACACAGTGAACACTGAAGAAATAAAAGCAGCTTTCACGATTTCCAAACTTCAACCCTATTGAAATGGAATACTGTGGTCTACAATTTCTTCAAGGTCTCAGCATGAGGGAACTGATCCTGAGAGAGGCAAACCTGAGAGTATACATGACAAGTTCGGGTTTGTCTTAGTCTGCCTGGTGTTGCTGTAAGAGTATACCACAGAATTGGTAATGTGCAAACAGTGGAAGTTTATTTAGCTCCTGCTTCTCCAGGCTGATGGAGCCTGCTATTGGCCTCTGGTGATGGCCTTCATCCTGTGTCATAACATGGCAAGTGGGTAAGCAAGCGCATAAAGCAGAGGGAAAAGGGAATGACACATCCATGCTGGCTAACCCAGTCCTCAGTTGACACCAGACTTACGACAGCAGAGCCCTTGTAACCTAATCGCCTTTTAAAAGAGGTCCCATGTTGGGATGGGCATGCAGGTTATTGATAAAGTACTTGCCTTACATGTTTTAGATCCTCTCTGGATGATTAATTTTTTCCCCCGCAATTTTCTCTTCTCTCTTTTTCTCCCTTTGTCACTAAGGGATCTTTAACTCAGTTCCACAGGCCTCCAAGAGGACCACTGACATAATTCAAGGACTTGAATGAGAAAAAGTGAATATATACTTACATTCTTATCTGCTAGAACACAAAGAGTTGGTGACATTTTTCCTAAATTATTCCAGATATTGGATGTAGGCAGATGATGGTATCTACTTGTATCACCATTTCAAACCATAGCGGTTGTTAGACTATGGGTCGGGTCTTGTCATTTAATGAGTTAATGAAGTTGCTGTTAGTTGTTTATTGTGATTCACATTATAAATCCAAGAGTTTTCTTAGCCATGTTTGGAATACCTGGTTTCTACTGTGAACCTATGTTTACAAAGCTCTTTCATCAGGCCACTGTCTAGACTCTCTTGATAATGAGTACATAACAGGCAGTTAATGTGTGTTTCTGCGGATGTTTGATGAAACTGGACATTTGTGTTCAGAGGTTTGTGCCAATAGTAACTTTTGAACTGATGAAAGAATTGCCCAGGCCATGGAAGAAGTTTATTTTCAGTTGAACTTACTGACTGCTGCCACATGTTGAATTCAGGAAGTAAAAGTAAATCCCCCATTCTAGATGATGTAGCTTCTGTCATGATGTAGTTCAAAATATTTATGAATCGTACTAGTGATCGAGAAAGCAGTACACTAAGTAGGATGGCCATTCATAAATCCAATAGTACACAATATAAGGAAGAAGTGGCTTTTCCATTTTGAAGATGGGGACCACTGACTGAACTTGATGTCATGGGTGAGGGGATTACACATCTGTAGGTGCTTGGAGCCAGATTCCAAGAATACGACCTATAAGATTGTTGGAAGGGAAAACCAAGTAGGGAAGAGATGACAGGAATGCGACGAGTGAATGAAACCCTTGAGGTCCTTCCCTTCCCTTCCCTTCCCTTCCCTTCCCTT
>PVIU01031009.1:0-15328 GCA_004026605.1 Ondatra zibethicus
AGAAGGAGAAGGAGAAGAAGAAGAAGAAGAAGAAGAAGAAGAAGAAGAAGAAGAAGAAGAAGAAGAAGAAGAAGAAGAAGAAGAAGAAGAAGAAGAAGAAGAAGAAGAAGCCAAAAAAATACCTTAAGACCATAATTTAGCTTAGGGACTACTTTAAAATTACTCTGGTGTCCTCCAAACTTCAAGATCTTTTGTTTTTATAAATTATAAAAGGGCAATGTCACAAGCATTCATCTGTGTGGTGCCCGGGCTCTGCTGACAGCTGTATGATGCACACTCAGTGTGGCAGGCTGGGAGCTGTATGATGCACACTCGGCAGTGTGGCAGGCTGGGAGCTGAAAGTTTCATCAATAAGTATGACTCTAATCGCTCGGTGTTGATGGTCCAGGTAATGGTGTCTAGCACCTCAGAAACCTCTTCCAGCCACACTCGGACTTGAAATCCACACTGTAGAGTGCATCCCTTCCTTCCCTTCTGACAGATATCTCACTATTGTGTACTTGACAATTCCTGATAACAATCTGGTTTTGAGACCGTATTTCTTGCTTGCGTTTTACCCCCACCTAAGGATAGGGATGTACATCTTCTGTACGGAGCACGTGGTTGTAAGGGCTGATGTGTCCATGTAAGCACACTTCCCAAAGAGCTCACACACGGGCATAACCACTGCCTCTTGGCTCCCTAATGGCAATTATATCAATGTTTTAAAATATAAGAAAAATAAGCAACACAAAGCCAGAAAAACCAATTCTCCAGACAGGAAGAATAGCACGGGGGAAGGGGGAAAGGTGATTAAGCATACTTTTAAAAGAAATTGATAGCATTTTGTGCGTAAATTAGTTTAAAAATAAATGGCAGCTTTCCTGGTACCCAGACTGCTCTGAGGTACTCATTTTTTTCTCTTCCCTTTCACCCTTCATATACACGTCCAACCTCACCCATATTTAGTATAGCTGGATCCAAATAGTATACGTAACTGATTTAAAAATCCATTATTTTTATATTTTTAAATATGTAATTATGTTAATTTCTCTTTAATTTATATGGCAAGGGACATTTGTATACATAACAAATGATACTTTAAAAGGGATTTTTTGCAAGTTTTTTTCTTTTAATAAGATGAAGTAAATGTAGCAGAGATTGAAACCTACCCCAATTTAGGATTTGTTTTTAGTTTTGGTTCTTCCTGGGCTAGAACACCTGTTCAGTTAGTGCTTTTGCTCTGCTGAAAACAATCGAAAGGTCAATGACCTGGGTGGAAAACGCCAGTAAACGTGACAATTTTGTATCTCTTTACTACCAAAATGTTGCTTCAAGGTCTTCTGGTGTTGACTTCTAGCCTCTTTGATGTCCACACTCAGCTTGACAGCATTTTCAGTGTCTGAAATATACTGTATTAACCTGACTACTGGTGTTCCCTTAACCATGTGACACACATGGGGGAAATGCTCACACCCTGGTGAGCCAGCTCCCATGTCCCTGCACCCTAGGAGAGTTTGTGACAGGTGGCTATGACAAGGCAAGTCTTCTCAAGATTTAGGCTATCCTTCTCTCTTTTGTATCCACCAGTCAAAGTTGAGATGATGCTAAGGGACAATCAAAGAATTCTCAGAAAAAAAAAAAAGAAAATTAAGAAAGGAAAAAGTTTAAAGAGACTGATTTATATGTAAAAAGGTTAAGAAAGATGAGGTAATTTCTAAAAGCCCTGTGCTTTTGACAATAATTCCTGTTCTCCACAAAATTCATTTTATTCTTATAAATGACCTTCTCTTTCCATTAAGAAAACACTTTCCCGCTCTCCTTTATTGACCAAACTGTAATGAGAAAATAAGAAGTTTAATGCTGGTGGGTTATTGTTGCTTTTTTTCCCACCTGAAAAACCTGGGAAAGAATTGGTTCCAATTAATGCAGAGGCAACTTTATTCCTGTTAAAAACATAACGCGGTTAATAAAGTGTTAGCTGGAAATAAAAACGTAAGTATGGGGAAATGCAAATGTAGGCGCAAGTCCGGGCAGTTGCACACAGCCGTGTTGACTTCTGTAGTGGAGGAAATATCTATGATGCTCTCGGTGAATGGAATTAAATGAGAATTTACTAGAATGCACTTCAGTTTTTGGAAGCTTGTGATTTTAGACTTTAATGCCTGCACACAAACCGACTTTAAAAAGCAAAGGTTGGAAACAGATCAAGCAACATTTTGCCTAAAGTTCATTCATCAAAGGGCTGCATATTTTGAAAAGGGTAAAAGCACTTCTAAACCCATCAGGGATAAGCAAAGGCTATATACTATAGATTATTTTAATCCCCCAGCTAGATATAAAAGGGATAATTACATATTTGTGGTTGAAGCCATGTGGTGGAAAAATCAATACAACTTTTTTGTATGACACTTCATTAGCGTGAAAAATTTTAAAGCTGAGAAGAAGTGCCTTGCAATTAAATGCCTCTGCTACTTCAGCTCCAGTAATGGGTTTGTATTATTATCTAGTTTATTTGAAATAGTGGCTGCACTATAGAAGTAATTGGAAAACATTGATTATGCGCTTGTATCTGGAAAGCCTGGCAAATCATTACAGGGCCCGGCAACAGTTAGTTAGCCTTACTAATGAAGCACTAATTGCTGTAAGTAGGTTAGCATGTTAGCAAAAGTAGAGGGAGATAATAGTTCAGAAAATTCTGAAGGATGTTGCCAAACATGTATGTCCATTTATTTACCAAAGGTAGAAGTCGCGTGGGATCTTCCCTCTCTTCCCTCTTTGTTTTGTTTTGTTCTGTTTGGTTTTCATCTCAACATTGTGGGGGGCGGGTAAGGCCTCCATCCCACCTGAAGTTCATATAATCATTTGGCTTGAAGTGACTTCATCTCCTTTTCCACTGTCTGTCTGTTGACCAAACCTCATTTCAGCTGATGGACCTGAGCCACAGTCAGCATTGCACGTTGAGCAGGTTTGGGGGTCTTTCAGCTCAGAAACTTCTGATACCTTCTCTTGGTTCAAGGGCTTTGCATTTGCCTGGCATAAAATCTCCCTGCGGTTGCATTACAACCTCATTGCCCTACATTCATGAAAGTTAATGGTTTTTAACTTTTATTTTTTAGTTTAGTTCATGAGATTAATTTAGTCCAAGGAACTCACTGGCCTTGTTAGTAGAAAAGATAATTTTTTAAAAATTCTCCATGATTTGTGGGGTTTGTTGTGCTATTTGTGGGGTTCTTCGGAGGAAGAAAACTATCAGATGTAGAGGGATTCTTTCATAAGTGTACCAGGAAACAAAGATAAAAGTTCAGTGTCTATAAGGATAGCAAACAAACAAGCAGAAACACTTGAAACTACCCAATATCCACTAACCGAATGGTGGATAAGAAATTGTGTTATGGTCACATAATGGACTATTATGTGGTAGGGAAAATTAACGACATAACAGTATAGGTACACACACATACACACACACACACAATGAATGAATCTTAGGATTGAATGAGAAAATCCAACCTTAAAGAGCATGTATGACATAACATTTTATAAAGCCCAAACAAGGCTAACTAGCTATAGTCATATGCACATATATAGAAGCATTGCTTTGAAGGGATTCATAGAATGTGTCCATAGAATGTCCAGGACAGTAGGTACTTCAGAGAGGTAGAATGCAGACATCTAAGAACCTGTAGTTTTAAGTTGGGTAGGATTTTCTAAGGATATCTTACTATAGCGATTTGTAATTAAAGTTTATATTGCAGATGTTCCTTTGTGCTCACACACACACACAAATTTAAATAAAATCATTATCTTCTACTTCTCTAAAAACAACATCATCTTGTCTTATCACATTACAAAGTCTTCCAAATCACCAGAGACTTTTTTGGGTTCATTATTGACAATATCAGTATAAAAAAACTAAAAATGAAGGAAAAAAGGTGCCTCTTTAATTAAAAAAAAATCTATGTAGGACATTTTATGGGTAATTCCCTTGTTTGTCTATAACTTACTAATAAGAATGGGGATTGAAGCCGGGTGGTGGTGGTGCATGCCTTTCATTCCTACACTAGGAGGCAGAGGCAGGAGGATCTCTGTGAGTTTGAGGCCAGCCTGGTCTACAAGAGTTAATTCCAAGACATCCAGGGCTGTTACACATAGAAATCCTGTATTGAAAACTGGGGACTGACTGCTTATTTCTCCTTGCAGTGTCTGGTGTTCTTTACCAGTGGCTTTGGGGCACTTCGTAGTTTATGTAAAGATAATAGATCTAGCATTTAAATATATCTTTAAGGGCAATTAATAGACAGTAGTGATATCAAAGTTGAAAACAGAAAAGTTCCTGCACATATAGTATGAAACACCAATATAAAAGGAAATAGAATAACATTGTCCTTGCAAAGTGTAGAGCAAAGGGTGGGACCAGTGGGAGAAGGGAGATTAATTTTCTCCATCTTTCTTTCCTTGCTTGGTCCTGCCTGTTTCCCTTGCTGCCGTGGTGATTAGCACAGAGTAGGTTTGTAAACCTACTGAACTAGATCATTTATCTGAATGCCGAAAGCAAAGGTTTACAAACAATAGGAGAGTGGCTCGAGGGAGGAAACCCCGGCTTCCCTAGTTCCTGAGTGAGAAAGCTCTCCTGTGAAGTAAACCTGGGACTTTGCTCGCATGTGGGATCTTAGTTTACAAGTGCAGCTCCTGGGTTCTCCACAAAAACTTAAAAGGATCTAAAGTTCAAAATCTTTCCTAGAGCTATTGAAAAAAAATAAGTCAAATTATTATGGTTTGGAGCTAGCCACTGGAATGGTTGCAGGTGGGTGACCTAAATGATGCCGGGGGCTTGCTTCCCACCTTACAGGTGGGAATAGGAAGTGAACAGCGAGCGGCAGGTACAGACAAATCTAGACTGACCGTGAGTTTGGTACATGTTCAAGTCAGATGATGAGTTTATGTGAAATTATTATAGCAGTCTGTCTCATTCTGTTTGATTTCCTGTAACAAAAATAAAAATCTGTGAGATCAGTTTTGCTGAAATCCTATTTTAAAACATTTAGTGGTTAGTGCCTAACCCATAGCTGTTTGCGGAGAAATGTCAGATTTCTCTTCTGGCAACTGAGTGCCCTGAAGAGGCTCCTACATTTATTTTCAAGTGAGGTTAGGTGGTGGCACACAGGTGCCATCGAGGGTGCCAGCTGCCACAGAGCCCTCAGCTCACAATGAGAGGCTGTGTTCCTCTTATCGTTAATAATGTTTCCCCCTTTGGAGTTATTGGAAGGATCTGGCTGGGGCAGGAGGTTGCAAAGAGGGAGGATTATTGTTTAAACGGGACCTGGTTTGTAGCCTTAAGTCAGAAGAGAGCCATTCTGTTTGTATTCAACATTTCAAAGAAAAGTAACAATGCTCTCAGAGCGCCTCTCTCTACAAGGCAGCTCATTATGGTAAATGTGGGACATGTTTAGACTGCTAAGGAGAACCATAGAAGTACAGCCTCCACCACAAGCTCCTCTAGCAGGAAACGCTGTCCTCAGGCCAGATCCATTGCTGGGCAGCTCCAGAGCCTGCAGCCTGAGTGGCAAGCTCACGCGATGAGACCCAGATGGAGCAAGCGGAGTTACGGAGTATAAGTGTGCACGGTGCACATTATCTGCAAGGTCTTTTATGTTAAGGAAATCATGACACCTGCCAATCTTTCAAATTCCAAAGGGTAAAGCATGAGGCCCAGTAGGCTGTCATTGAACATGACAGGCTTAATGCCAAGTTTATAACAGAGAAAGGGCAATCTTATTGTGGTTTATTCAGTTTTCTGTGGCTGCTTCTGGAAGAAGTCTCGCCGTCTCTCTTCCGTGCTCTCTCTCTCTCTCTTTTTAAAAAGCTAATTTAGAGCATTTGAAATACCAAACGGATTCTTTACATATCTCCTGAGCCCCCACTCTTCTCCACTACCCCCAGTCTCTCCTTTAGGGAGCAACCCCTAAATCCTTCCAATTTAGAATCTTGGTGAGATCAGACTGTTTTTAGTTGAGCATTGCCTTCCATTGTGACAGAGATGTTTCTAACACCGAACGTTCCTGTTTAATTACTGTGCACACTGTTGCTCTATTTCCATCCAACCTGCCCCTCGCTTGAGCCCATTGGGCTGAAGAAAGAATTACTCCCCGTGCTGTTCCTTAGCCCTTCTTGTTCAGATCTGTAATTGGCCCTGTGTTTTTGACTTTTTGCTAATAAGCAGCTTACTTTCTCTCCCCCTAGACTCAACCCACCACTTTTGTTTCATGAATTTTACAAAGGATTTTAATAGATGCTTTAGGCTATGCAAAATGTTATATGAAGGGAAGGCATTAATGCAACAGCTTTGACACAAAGGACGTGTGAATCGCTGCTTATCATTATGGTCAGGTCTCAAAATTTTCATTAGTTCTGGAGGACAAAAGAAGAAAAAAAACACCAGCCCTGCTATATGAAGGAATATTAACCTGTATTGTGTAACCAACTATAATTGCTTAGCATTTTACATTAGCTCTCTTCAGACATGGCCTCTCATTATCTTTACACATACATAATAACTGCTTATTACAGCGGGCTAGTTCATGCCGATACATAGCGGGTAAGGCTGTGTCAGCACTTCCAATGCGAGACCCACTTCTACGGATTTAAAGGAGCTGTAAAATTTACCTCCAGACCAAAGACTGGCAGTCAACTTTTCACCTGGCCAGGGAGTTTTTGTTGAAAGTGGAAACAAAACAAAACAAAAACCACTTTTGTTAAGGAGGAAAAGTTGGGTTTGTTTCAATTAGGAATATAAACAAAAATGGGTGAATGGGCTTAAGTCATTACTGAGTTCCTAAAGCTGAGAGTTGTTGAAACCCACTATGAAACGTTTTTGATGATTAAATATAAATAAATGAATGTTAAGTAGCATCCAAATTAAATGCTACATGCTTAGTAGGTTTTATTGAAAATAGCCATATCCCCCAAAGAGGCCCTTGTATGTGGTGGTAGTAAGAACACAGCACATATTTCCAAGGTGTATAACCCTTCATTTTCATTGGGAAATAAATTAAAATGCTTATAAATGTTGAATGTTAGGGTTGGTGAAAAGCCATCCAACTATATAAAAATATCTGGGCTTTTAGAATCATTTCAAAATTCTCTTTTCAGAAAGTCCAAGAAACTGGTGTTGGCTCAGGAAAGAGTAAGGACCTCGACAACACTCATGTCACCAAGTACTTGAATGGGGACTTTGAAAAGTAGGTGGTCAGATTGACATTTTTTTTTAAATGAGCCTATTGCAAAGGCTTGGATTTCTGGCAGAAGTACCCCAGAATGGAACTGACTTTATAAACTTTCTCAGAGTTTTCTCAGTAACCAAGATCTAAGACTCTTTTAAAGTCATGCTGAAATGGTAGGCATGAGATACATAGGTCCATCTACAGTCTATCCCGCAGCATCCCCGGTTCGTCTGTCCTGAGAGAGAATACATTTGCCTATAAAGGACAAGGAAGATACGCTAATCTTCTGTGGTATCTTAAAGCGATCAGACAATGTCACCCCATGGATGAATGAGAGCTTACATGGACGTTCTCTCTAGGGCTGAAAGAAATCTTAGAAAAAAAAATATTTTGAAAATGATTTCAAACCAGGTGGTTTTATAGCAGAAACTGGATCTATATCTTTAAGTTCATTGTGTTTGTGAACAATACATCAAACACTAGTGACATAAGCAGAGTTTCTGGCCTTAATTTCCATTAACCTTAATCGTGTCATTTCAAATGCCAACGCCAATCTTAGCTCCATTTTTTAGATTGGAAACATTACCTGGTATGCCAAGAAATGTTTACAAAGATACACCTTTTAAAGGACTAGGCCGCCTAGAATATTACCAGATTTTACTACCGTGTCTAAAAGTGACAGCTTACAGAGGTAGGACCGTGGACTGAAAGGGACTCTCGGCACCCATGCATTAATGTGTCCTGGTGGTAGGTGCTTAAAGAAGTATCAGCCTTGTCCCGATACTGATGGAGAGAGGAGTTCCGGGCTGACAATGACTCTCCCGCCAAGGAAAAAGCTACCATTGTTAGCACAGTTCCGGTAAACAGCACACTGACCTCACATGCTAATTAGCTGTGGCCCAGCTCGCCCGGGCTGTGCAGTGGTACTCTAATCAGAGATGATTGTCATCAGGTATCACGGATGTCTCTCTCGTGGCTCAGCCCAGGCAGGCGCCGGGTGTGGCTTAGAGAAGGGAGCGCGAGAAACTGTGCAGAGCCCCGGGTCTCCGGGTGCCTCAGCTGCTGCTTGCAGGCAGCTCGTCATTTTTCTGCCTGCAGAAGGAAAGAAACAGGGTTAGGCAAGAGGGGTATCCTACCTGTCGAGCACTCCAGGAGGCAGTGATGCAATCAGTTTGAAGGGAGAGACTTCAGAGTGAAAACCCGGCAACTGAAGCTACTAGGGGGCTCTTTATTTTTCCACCTGGGATGCTTGGAGATGACAATTGCTAGTTCTTTCAATTCGTTACGGATTTTTGAATGGGTGTCTGAGTGGGCTGAAGGAACAGGCCTACAGATTTACAAGCTTCAGTCAAGGATGTGGTAAGAAAAATAAAGGCGCATGCCAAGAAGTGTGACTTTGAGCCCTAAAGTGGGAACCCGATAACCCTGTGATCTTCATCTCCCTCCCAGACAGCTACACCCTTTCACTTCACCCCAACAGCCTCAAGTCCTCCCCCACTCCCTGCCCCACCCCACCGCACCCACCGCACCCTCAGTACTCAGTAACTGAACTCCCCTCCCTGGGGTTACTAGAAATCCTCTGCGCTAAGGAACTTGACTTCTCCCGGGCGCGGGGGGGGGGGGATCAGCTCCCACTGTGCTAGAATGCCCACTTCCACAGGGCCTCTCTCTCTCTCTCTCTCTCTCTCTCTCTCTCTCTCTCTCTCTCTCTCTCTCTCTCTCTCCTGCTGCCGGCCTCGTAGGCAGCCCCGCCCACACCATGGCTCCACCCACCAAGCCCACCTTGAGTGCTCACTCTGAAGCTCCATGTTTACTCAACATTTTCATAAAAACATTCCGTGGGCAAGATCTACCTTTCTCCAAACTGTGAGCCCGCCCGCCCTGTGCCCCTGCCTCTTACTTGAGATGCGTCCCCTCAAAACAGTGCCCCTGTGGCCTTGCCACGCAGTGACTTCGGTCTCCGCTTCGCTCATCCAAATGGGAAACTAGAACCTACCCTTCTCACCTTGTCCCCCAAACCATGTCTCTGGCTTTGTCTTTTTACCCCATCTCTCCACCTCTGCCTTCCTGAAGGTTTTTGTCTCTCCTTACCGGGCTAATTCTTGTCTCAAATACGTCCTTTATCTTGTAATCAGCTTGATCTCTCTACAAGTCAAAGCCAATCACCTTATTCTTCTTTTCAAATTTTGCAGAGAAGCTAGGCATGGTGTCACATGTCTATAATCCTAACATTCCAGAGGCTGAGACAAGAGAAGGCTTACCTGAACTATGTAAGCAATTTCCAGGCCGATTAGGTTACAAAGGGAGAACTTGTCCCAAACAAAACCAAGCAAAACATTTCACCAGATCCTAGGGAAAAGCCGCTCTCTAGATTGGATGCCAGCTTCCTTCCCTGGACCTGCCTGGACCCCCTCCCCCACACTGTACCCCTTGTCCCCAACTCACCACCCCACTCTGATCACACACAAATATTTACACAAACATAGAATGTTCTCCTTGCTACTCCAAGCTCAGATCAAACTGCCTTCCTAGGACAACATTCCTGATATTTCTAACAGAAGAAAATGCTACTTCCTATGTGCTCCCAGGATCACATTTAAAAACATTCTTTTACGTTTGTGCATTTTGCCTGCAGAGATGTCTGTGCACCATGTACATACCAGGTGCTTCCAGGGTCTGGAAGAAGGTGTCAGATCCTCTGCAACTGGAGTTTCAGACGGTCATGGGCCATTATATAGGTGCTGGGAACTGTACCCTGGTCCTCTGGAAGATCAGCCAGTACTCGTTAACAGCTGAACCAGTTTATCGCCAGCCCCATCCGAGCATCACATTTTCATGTCTCTCACAGATCTAAGTATATAGCCATGAATGTGGACCCATTTGTTCATTGCTCTTGACTCTGGAGAAGGCCAAGTAACGTTCACCTTTGCAGCTTCTCATTTGGCTGAGAGCTTGGCCCACAGTAAACCCTTAGATACCTATCACACAAATTAATGAGCAAATGTAAGAATGAGTGAATGAGTATAAATCTTAGTTTCGTGTCTTGCAGATGGAGGAAGAAACGAGGCTCAAAGGTCAGGATGGGAAGCCAAGAATCGCTGTTGTGTACCAGAGTCACACTGCCAGCACTGTGCTCAGACATGGTCTCGGGGCTTTTCTGCTTTGTAATTTAGGCCAAAGTAAACCTAAGAGAGAGCATGAAGAATATTCCTACTACTTTATGGTTAAAATCAAATGGAGGTTTTCACCCAAACTTGCCTCGGCTAATTATGGCGCTAAACGGTGCTGAGGTTTTTGCTTCTCCGTGTTCCTCAGCCTTTGGGCTGCCGTGAATTCCTCACCTATGACAGGTCCCCTTGTAATATGCAGGTCTCCATTCATGAGGCACCGGAAAGCGGGGAGCTTGAGGTGGCGTTTAGACTGCTGGTGCAGAATGGATGGAATATTCACCTGAGAAGTTCAGGGAGGAAAACATGTGGCCAGAAAACTTGGTTTGCAAATAAACATTTTCACAACCTACTTATTTGTGAGATGCAATGCTTCCCACCAGAGAAGCTGAGTATTTGCACCTCGGGTCATTGTGGTACTGAGTAGGCAGTCTCAGCCGCACACAATAAAGAATGTGTATTGGAGCCAGGGAGGATGTGGGAGACATGGTTGAATTAAAACTTCTGAATGCTTGTAAATGATATTGAAGGCTGTTTTCCAGCATTTAATTAGGTGAAATATAAGGGTCTTTTTATTTTAAAAACATTTTGGAGTTTTGGGGTCTGGGGGGGTGAAAAAGGAGGAAGTACAGGGGAAAATCCATGCCCCCAGCTTTGGCACTGAAAACAGAGGTCTTGTATGTTCCGTCCCCCTCACCCCACCCCACCACTACTGCTGATTCCCCAGGTTGTTTACTATTTTTCAGGCTCTTATTTGAACTTTACTTTGTCAACTCTCTGGAATTACAAGGAATACAAAATTATCTAGCAAGGAGACAGATATGGACTAATTTAAATTTGACCCATTTTCTTGGCTCATCAAAAAAAAAAAAGTGTATGGTCTTAAATCATGCATTCTTACAGCCACAATGACGACTGAGGTAGACCACTAAAGACTGTTTTTAATATATTTATTTTAAAGACTCATGGTTTGAGTGTGGGTTCATAAGTTTAATGAAAGTATAATCTGTTATTTTTACTAGAAAGCCCTTTTTTTTCTTTTTTTAAGGAAACCCCATGGTATGTGTTAGAAGAACAAGAACAAGGCTGAGAATAGGGAGAGCCCAGGGGAGAATGCTCGCCTGTGTGCACATGGGAGAATGCTCGCCTGTGTGCACATGGGAGAATGCTCGCCTGTGTGCACAAGGAAGCCATGGGGTTAATGCCCAGAAGTGGGAAGTCAGGGGGAAAGAAAGAAAAAAAGAAGATAATAATAAGTAATAATAATCTAAGTTACCAAGTGTTGGTCCAGTTTATACTTTACAAAACATGCCACTTGTGATCTCAATGTCACTTATTAGCCTTGCAATCCAGAAAGTAGCTTCTCATAGGCACAAAGATAGGTTATATGCAGACATAATCATACGCTAATACACATAGTCACATTCGGACCATAGATCAGACATGTAAGGTTGACAGATAAGTATCATTTCAAGCTAGAGAACAGAGAACTGAAGTTCAGCCAGATGCAATGACTTTCCTAGGAGTTAAGCAAGTTCCCTTAACTCACAAAGCACCAGACCCCCACCCCTGCGGCCTGTGTGAGCAGAAGGCTGGGTTCAGAGCAGAGCCTGGATTCCGTAACAGGTGAGACTGTACAAATTTAAGATTGTTCCCAAGCTGCACCTCTGGTCCCAGAGCCTGATTTAATAAAAGCAAATCAGCCTTGGCTATTAGCTAAGTAAATGAAAGTG
Source organism: Ondatra zibethicus (assembly GCA_004026605.1). Lineage (NCBI taxonomy): Eukaryota > Metazoa > Chordata > Mammalia > Rodentia > Cricetidae > Ondatra > Ondatra zibethicus. The sequence continues at coordinate 12,103 of PVIU01031009.1, forward strand.
TTAATTAAGCTCAGCTCCCTGGCCAGGCCCGCAAGCCTGTAAATCTTAAACATACCTGAGGAATGCGGGCGGGCGGGCAACTGAATTTGTGTACAAGGGTGGAGTCACATTCGTCTGTGTGCCTGGTGTTCAGCCTGAGGACTGTAAGGTGGTAAGGCTTTAATGTTAAGAGAAGCAGAGGAGGAAAAACAAAACAGAGAAAGAAAAGACCTGAAAAAGAAAAAAAAAACGAAAGAAGGCCTACAGGGAGAGAGGCTGAATTCTGTTCGCTAATTGGTTGCCACTCTGAAAGTGTGTGCTAACTAGGGCAGGGTTTGGAAAGTTGCCAAATTATTTTGGCAGTCTTGACTTTTAGATGACTGCCTCTGTGTGTGTGTGTGTGTGTGTGTGTCTGTCTGTCTGTCTGTCTGTCTGTCTATCTGTCTGTCTGTCTGTCCGCAATGTTCGTAGATGAAAAGAGAGTGTTTAGTCTATTCACACATTCTATAATGTGCATGCTTCCCTGTACACATACAAATGCACTCACTGGGCTTCGCACTTAACACAGACGGCTAAACCAAAGATATGGTCAAAGAGGGCAGAGGAAATAAACACTCTGGAGGAGGAGCAGTCTGCAATGTTAAATAATTGGGATAATGAAAGCTCAAATATACAAAGAGCCCTGTTAAGCTTGGAAAGTGTAGGGAGATGACACTCCCATTGAGATCAGATTCTAAACATTTGCTGAAATACTAATGCTACTTAAAGGACTTTTTTAAAAAAAAAAAAAAACAAACAGGACAAGAAACAAAAGAGCCCAACTTCTAAAGATGCTGGCCACATCATGATCTGCTTCCAACAGAAAAATCCCCCTTAAGAAAGGTCCGGAGCGCAGGAGGAAGCACACACAGCAGGAGGAAGTTGGGAGTGCGGGTGTCAGGCTGTCGGGAGTCTGACAGCTGTGGTAACTACCCTCTAATCCAGCCAGCTCCAGCCATGCTCTCAGCTGACACCACCAGGACTGACTGACAGCTGAGAAGCAGGCACTTTTACTGGCTCGAGTGACATCCAGTCTATTAAGGCTGACAAGCACAGAGCAGAGAGTTGCCCTGAATGGTTTGGTATCGAAGCCTGGTAAAGGGGTTATTTGAAAGGTCTTAGATAAAGTGTCAGACTCCAGCTCAGATGATAACAATATTGTAATGATGGTACTGGACAATGAAGGGTGATGATTGCCCCTCCAGGCCGGGAAGACTGGAGGCGGAGAGGAAAGGCAGGAGGAAGCACGCCCAGGGTGATTTTCCGAGGCCAGGGCGCAAGCAAGCATTCAAGGAATTTCCTTCCTTAGGCAGGATAGTCGTTTGCATAGGGCTTGGTAGGGCGGATACCAGGGATAGAAAACTGGGTCTTAGCTAGGAGCCCCTAAAAGGAATGTTTGCCTCTCTTTGCTTTACACTTCAGTCGTTAAGGGGCACTGCAAACATTTGGCTATCAGGAAATAGGGAATTTTTCAGGCTAAACCAGTGAGGGAATATATCAATAGGGCTGCTGCTGTCACACCCCACTCCTGACTGAACCAGCTCCCCAAAACACCCAGACTTATTCAGCAAGATTTTTTTTTTCCTAACAAGAGCAAAATTACTTTTCCAAAGTGCCTTTTTCTGTCTTTCTGTGAGAGAGGAAAAGGGCAATTGTCACAGTCCTGCTTGAGAGTCTCCTGGTGTCATCATACACGGCCATTTGGGTTCAGCCTGTCCTGAAGTGCGTTCATTTTCAGCCTGGAGCGTAGGTCAGTTTGGGGGTTATGTTGGTGACTAAGTGCCTAGCCACGCTGGGATTTGAATCCAGGGCCTGAGGCTGATGTTCTATTGGCCATGTGCCAGCAACTGCTACACTGAGGTGCTCCTACTGGGCGAGAGTGCCACGGGGAGCCCCACCCCGCCTCCCTGGCTTCCCTGGCCTCTCTCTGCTGCCTGTGACTCTAAGCCCCCCACAAGTCAGCAACAGAAAGTGTGAGCCCCTGGCATAGCAGTGTCCCCCCTCAGCATTGCATCTCCATCTATTCCGAATGGCCATGTGACTCTCATGTCTGCCGCTACTAGCAGGACTCAGAGCTTTAAATTTTATTTTTTTTTTTTTAAAAAAGTCAACTCTATTTCTGGAGCTTCAACTTTACTCTCCCAAAAATCCGTTCGAACAGAAACCTTCTGAAGTTTTCCCCACTAGAGCTTCCTTGACACCCTACACACAAACGGGGCTCAAGTCTGAGTATGCATAGGGAATCCTATTCCTTGAAATGCAAGAAGAAGATAAAGGCCAAGAAATGCTACCAATTAACTAAATTTTGTTCTGAGAAATTGGTGTCTTTTTATATTTCTGCCAGTGAAAATGGCTTCAGATTACCCATGGAGACAAAAAAGAAGACTAAATTTACTATACCTTCAAATATTAGAAAAAAATGTAATTATTAATTTTATAATATTCACCACTGAGGTGCTACAGTGACAAACAGAAACAGTTCCAGCAGTGCTATGCAGTCACAAACAACGGTGCCCACCAAAAGGGAAACAGAGAAATATGTCCCTACAATCAAGAAAAACAGCAGTCACACCAAGGCAAAGCCGGGCAGTGGTGGTGCACGCCTTTAATCCAGCACTCAGGAGGCAGAGGCAGGAAGTATATGGAGTGAAAGAAGCACAAAAATAATATGGGAAGTACACAGGGGTGTTTTTAAAAACTAATATGCTGGGGCTGAAGAGAAGAACAGTTAAGAGCACTTGTTGCTCTTTCAGAGGACCAGGATGCAACTCCCAGCACTCATGTGATGGCTCACAGCCATCTGTAACTCCAGATTCTGACTCTCTCTTCTGGACCCCTCCAGCACTGCACTCACCTGATGCACAGACACACTTGCAGACAACATACCCACACACTTAAAAAAAAAATCTTTAAAGAAACATTGTAGGAGGTCCTTCTGCATTTGTGTTGCTTTCATTGGTTAAATAAAGAGACTGCCTTGGCCTTTTAATAGGACAGCCCTTAGGTGGGCGTAGTAGACAGAATAGAATGCTGGGAAGAAGTCAGGGAGAGGCAGGGCCATGAAGCTGCCAGGTCAGACACGCTGAATCTTTCCCCATAAGCCATGATCTCGTGGTAAACACAGATTATTAGAAATGGGTTAGTTTAAGATGTGAGAGTTGGCCAAGAAGAGGCTAGATAAAATGGGCCAGGCAGTGTTTTAAATGAA
>PVIU01031010.1:0-15375 GCA_004026605.1 Ondatra zibethicus
AAAGCCCTATGCCAGGCATGGGAAACCTCCTTTCACGTTGTTGATCAGGCAAGTCCAAGAGACTTCCCGAACAATACAGGCCACTGCCATTGCTCTTGGTTGCTGCCCAGAACTTGATGATTAGATCCTATTTCTGAAGACACCATACAATTTTAACAAAAGGTAGAAAAATAAAGTTTGATCTGGTCTGGAAGCCACACCCCTCGGGACTAGCTCTGTTAGTATCAGAAAGTGCTATACAAGCTGCCAACAAAGAGTAACAGTCAGTTGTCCTACCCACCTGTAAAAAGAATTAGAAGGATATAAATAGGAAAAGAAGAAATCAAATTACCCTGTTTGCCAATTATATATTATACATAAGAGATTTACCCAAATTCCACCTGAAGACTTCTAGAAATGATCAATACTTTTAGTAAAGTGTAAGAATAGAAAAATCTACTTAAAAAATTATCAGTAGGTGTGTGTCTTAGTTGGGGTTACTATTGTTGTGATGAAACACCATGACCAAAGCACCTGCGGGGGGGCGAGGTTTTTTCTGCTTTAATTTTATTTTATTTATACTTCTTCATCATAGTTCATGATCAAAAAAGTCAGGAGAGGAACTCAAGCAGGGCAGGAACTCGGAGGCTGGAGCTGATGCAGAGGCCACAGAGGAGTGCTGCTTACTGGCTTGCTCAGTCTGCTTTTTTTTTTTTTATATAGAACCCAGGACCACCAGCCCAGGGATGGAACCATCCATCATGGACTGGGCCCTCCCAATTAAGAAGCTACCTACAGGCTTGCCCACAGCATAATTTCATAAAGGCATTTTCTCAGTTGAGGCTCCCTCTAATCTGATGACTGTAGCTTGTGTCAAGTTGACATTGTGTAACTAGGCAGTGCAGTGTATTTTATTCATAAGGCTTTCCAAGAACAAGATTCCAGAAGGGTAGCCTTTCGGTGTGGCCATGTTGGTGGAGGAAACATGTTTCTTGTCTGTCAACAGGGAGGACCACACATCACTTCCAATGCCATGACACCCATAGGTACTTTCAGAACCACTGATGCAACTGCTCCACAGGCTGGTTTACCCTGAATCAATTAGGTAACTTTCCTACCACAAACAAAGAATAGCAAGCATTACATATAAATTAGGTTATGAAAAAAGGTTTTGCTTCTGATCTTGTGAGCTAAAATGCATGCTAATCATGTACAATGAGACAGGTGTATATCTTTTCCCTCAACTTCTAAAGGACAAGAATTTCATTCTTTTTTTTAAATCACATACTTTCCAGGGTGGGGGGTCTCAAGTTTATACAGCTAATCACAGTGGCCCACACTTGCACTCCCAGCATTTGTACAAGGGTATTATTTGTTCAAACCAGCCTAGGCTGCGTTCTCAGACCCAGTGCCTGCATTTAAAATCTCATTTAGTTGGAATGACAACTTCAGAAGCTAAAAACCAACTTCATATTACAAAAGAAGAAACTGAGGCTTACGAAACTTCTGTATATTGTCAAGGCCTCTAATTACACATGGGTGAACCCAGAAGGACAGTATCTGCTTTGCATCTCCACGGGAACTTTCTCTTTCTGCAGTTTAGTAGCCTTCCTTGATGTACTAGCCTCTTTTGTCTCCATTAATGTCACGATACAAATAAAAAAAAATAGATCGGAAAAAAAGAAAGAAAATAGGTAGGCAGAGGCCTTGAGTTCAGAAAAAATGTAATATGACTAGATTGTTGTTGTTATGAAAACCTCCAAATTAGAAGACTTCTTCTCTTCTCAAACCAACAACTGATACTGATTAACTCTCAAGGATTTGGTATCACACAGCTATTTTTTTTCCACGCTTTGCTTGTTTGGTCCAGACCTTTTGCCCCCCCCCACCCCAACCCCCAAGACCAGTTACTAAAGGATATCAGGTGACAACAAGATTTATGAGAAGTCCAAAGGCCACATCTGGGTCACTAAACAGAGATCAGAAGATATCATTCAACCAGTTAGGAATTAAAAATTCCTTCATGTTCCATTCCAACCAAAAAAAATTATCAATGAAAATAAAATGACCATTAATTTATCTATTCATCACAATTTCATCATTATTGAGTATTTATTTTATTCTAGGAGTTAATGATATGCAAGGCATTTCACATCAAATAGGCATTGACTCTTTACAGAAATACATTTCAGTAACAAAAATAATCTCATGTATAGTGACCTACCATAGGTCTGCATTTAACAGCATGTCAACTATCCTCATTCTTGTGATCATGTAGTCAGCATACTTTATGACTCTTCTTTTTAGGTGACAAATGTCAAGTTAGAGGCCAAATATTTTTCCCTGTGTTTGTTTATATATTTTATGAGTTAAGACTTGTCCTGTTTTTAGAAGCAACAGGTATGATATATAGCAGTAAATACTAAATTACTTGGTGCAGAATTCCCATTTAGCATTGTAAGACTTACAGAATGAAATGAGAAATATTGCACACATTCTGTCTTCATTCCCATGGGCTAGCTGAATAAAACTATGGGGAAGTCTGGTGCAGAAAACCAATCCTCTTTAAAAACAGTCAGTCTTACATGACTGATGTTGAATGAAAGATCAGATTTCTTTAAGCTAGGTAACAACATGAAGTTGTAATCAGGTAGGAGCAGAACGAATTTAGATGGGAGTCACCTTCATAATGCCCCTCTGTCTTCTCAGAATAGATAGGGCTCCGCTTATAATGGTTTGTCATAAGGCTTTTGACTTTATGATGGTCACCAAGCATGCTTGTGTAATCATTCTGTTATCCTCTCCCAACAACTTTCACAGCAGTATTCAACAAGTTAGATGGTATACCTCACATTTTTTCACATAATAAGCCTTGTGTTAGGTGACTTTCCCATCTAGACTAATGTAAATGTTGTGAGCACATTTCAGGAAGATAAAGCATGACAGTCACATTAAATGGATTTTTACCTTACTGTGAGTTCAATGTATGATGAGTTTTTGAGGTACAATCCCACAGTAATCTGAAAAGTACCTGTATGTAATGTAATTCATGTCAGGTGCATTTCTAAACCTTAATCTGTTTTCTGTCATCCCCTTCACGCTAATCCCCATGGCCTTCTTTCACCTAAAGAGAAATATTTCCTACTCATAGACACACTTGGTCATGGAAGACTGTCTTAACTACTTGCCACTGTTCTCCAAGAATTGATGTTATTCCAATTCTGTGGTATAACAATAATATGGCACTGGAGTGGTCCAATAACTGAAATCCCGGGGCATACATCTTAATAGGTTTTCTTTGGCTTTATAACTCTCACAACTAGAATTGAAAATGGGTGAGCGAGCCTCTTTGCTCACATTCTCCCTCCTCCTGCTCTTCAACTGGACTTTGGGAGCTCAGCCCAGTGCTCTGCTGCAGGTCTCGGCCTCTGTTTCCATCAATGAAGGTTCTATGGTGACATTTAAGACATCCATCAATCTGACTACAGGGCAAGGCCAGTTGGAACACCCTCTCCACTATTGCTTAGGGTCTTAGCTGGGGTCATCCTTGTGGATTCCTGGGAATTTCTCTGGTACTACATTTCTTACTAGCCCCATAATGCTTCCCTCAGTCAAAATATCTCTTTCCTTGTTCTCATCTCTGTCCTTTATCCATCTCCACTATTCCATTCCCTCAAGTTCTTCTCCCTCCTTTCTCCCCTCCTCTTCCCTTTTCACTCTCCCGTCTCCCTCCACCCCCATACTTCCAATTTTGCCAGGTGATCTTGTCTATTTCCCCTATACAGGTGGGTCTATGTATGTTTTCCTTAGGGTTCACCTTGTTACTTAGCTTCTCTAGGATCATGAACTATAGGCTCAATATCCTTTGCTTTACAGCTAGTATCCACTTATGAGTATGTACATACCATGTTTGTCTTTCTGGGTCTAAGTTACCTCACTCAAGTTGGTTTTTTCTAGTTCCATCCATTTGCATGCAAATTTTAAGATATCATTGTTTTTTTTTTCTGCTGAGTAGTACTCCAATGTGCAAATGTGCCACATTTTCTTTATCTATTCTTTGGTTGAGGGGCATCTAGATTGTTTTCAGGTTCTGGCTATTACAAATAATGTAGATATGAACATAACTGAACAAATGTCCTTGTAATATGATTGAGCATCTTCTGGGTATATGTCCAAGAAAGGTATTGCTGGGTCCTCAGGTAGGTGGGGACACCCACTGAAGCAGTTTACCTGAGCTAATGAAAGCTCACCAACCCTAGCCAGACAGGGAAGGAATCAGCATAGTGATGCAGGATTCCCCTCTGTATGCTGTGAATACTATTGATTAATAAAGAAACTGCATTGGCCTATAGCAAAGCAGAACTAAGCTAGGCGGGGATAACTAAAGTGAATGCTGGGAGAAAGAAGGGCGGAGTCAAGGAGAAGCCATGGAGCTGCCGATGGAGACAGACATGCTGAAACTTTTCTGATAGGCCATGACCTCATGGTGATACACAGATTAATGGAGATGGATTAAATTAAGATGTAAAAGTTAGCCAATAAGAAGCTAGAGCTAATGGGTCAAGCAGTGATTTAAATAATATAGCTTTTGTGTGATTATTTTGGGAGTCTGGGCTGTCAGGAAATGAACAAGCAGCTCTTACAATAGCATAGGTCCAAAAAAGTCCCTCTGAATGTAGGTACCAGTTACATGACTTGAGCAGACTGTGGGGCCACTGGCAGTGGCACCAGGATTTATCCCTGCTGCTTGTACTGGCTATTCAGGAACCTATTCTCTTTGGATGGATACCTTGCTCAGCTCAGATATACTAGGGTGGGCCTTGAACCTTCCCCAAAGCAATGTGCCTTACCCTCTCTGAGGAGTGGATGGGGGGTGGGGTGAGAGGTTAAGTGGAGGGTATAGGAGGAAGGGAGGGAATGGGAACTGGGATTGGTATGTATAATGAAAAAGATAGTTTGCTTTCATATATATATATATATAAAATGGGGGAGCCTTAAAAGCAGTAACCTAGAATTACAAGTCTCAGCTAAATGTCAGAATTCACATCCAAGTATGTGAACCTCCCCATATTACCTTGTTTATCTTCACATTTCCTAATCATTCTTCCCTATACATTATGTTTTCTTAACTTTGCAGGTATTTATTCTTTGATCTGTTGTTAAGATGTAAACCCCAGGAGAGACTTTGCTATATCCCCTGGACCTAGAATATTAGAGATGTCATGTTTTTTGAGTGAATGCTAAACACACGAATATATAACAAATGGTCAATAATCACATCACTAATAATAATAATAGCAATAATTAAACTTCATGAGCAGTTCTACAGGCTAACACTGTGCTCAGATGACACACATCATTTTGTGTAGCATAAGAAGCCAGTAGAGGTACTACTAAGGTTACCCTCTACTATCCCATTTTCCTTGAAACAGTATTCATTCAAGGTTAGAAGTCACAGCACCAAATGGAAGTCCCTTTTCATTTGAAGGCAAAAAAGAGGCTTTGCATTGTATAAAAAGCAGGAAATCATGGTGCAGGATACTACCACAAGAAGACTCTTCCTTTCCTTGGGATGAATCCAGGGGGTTGGAGACAAAGGAAAAAAGAAAGAAAGAATCTGAGACTTCACATCATTGCAACTCTGGAGCAAACTCGACCTGAAGTTTAATCTTCCTTTTGCATTTAAGTAGCTAATAAATTCCCCTGGCTACTTAATCAAGTTTTGGGCATAGTGTTGCTTTCAAATGAAAGTATCTTGCCAAATCCAGATATATACTATTTGGTAGCTACAGGGTTTAAAGCTATTAAATCTCTCTTTACTTCTATTCCATCAAGTAAGAACACTAAAATGGAGCTCTGGATTTGCTGTGGGGATTAAGAGATAACATAAGTAAGTGCACTGAACACAATGCCCTAAACACAGTGAGAAGTCATCTGTGTATGACCTGATATTATCCAAGAAGCATTGCAGAGGACAGAATGAAGAGTTGTCAGTACTGTAGGTCAAATTTGAAACACCCCATTTGTTTAGTTCCATGACTATGTGTAGATGCTTCTGTTCCACGGACAGGTATTTGACTCTGTTGTTTCTGTAAACCTCTTTAATTATACTGTGAACTTCTAGAGTGGAACAAAGGAGGCACTGCCTTAATCATGCCCAACACTGTGTTGGGTGAATGGCAAGTATTTCATCGAAGCTTGTAGAATTGAAGGATTGAATTGTGAGAAAGGCACTTATAGAAGGAGAGAGATAAAGTCAAGTGGAAGTAAGGACCGAACCCATGGGCTAGGTTTCAGGAGGCAGCAGGAGAAGACGGGGTAGAAACACAGCTGGAGGGATTGTGCTCAAAATGAATAAGTTTAATAATAAAAGGTATCCATTTTTGGTTCACAATGATAGCTATGGCATTTCTTTTAGGCTCTGTACACAGCCAGGCACTAAATTTTCCCACTGATTATAACAACGACAAAATCTGGGAATTTTGCAACATATATGTATATGTATATATGCTCCACAGTGATCTTCCCTCAGGAGGGCTGGGACCAGGACACTTAGGTTTATGCTATACAATAAACTGAGTAAGGCTTTTTCCAGCATCAACTGCAATAGTTTTCCAAAATATTACTCTTCACTACACAATACAGCTCAAACTGTCTAACTGTATCGGGTGAAAACGGAATAGCTCCAACAAAGAGAAATGAGTTACTTAAAACCCCAAATTAAATAAGTGAAAATTGTAATAAATATCCTGACAAGATCTAGAAGTAGTTTTAGAAAAAATCCATTATTTTCCTCCGATGTGTTAGGAGAACAAAGCAGGTATCAATGCTTCCCTTTAAGCATGAGTTAGTCATGGGTTAAGTCATTTAGAGATTTGGCCAATAGCAATATTTATGATTCAGCAGGAGCAAAAATGCTCCAGGCACATGGCTAGCCCTGGGGACACAGATAAATGAGGTTTAGCATAGAAACTGCATTTTTTTTATTATTTCACATTACTAATTGAACCTGGTCTATAATCAAATTTAGGAGAAAAGATGGGAAGTAAAAAAAACACAAAGTTATTGTGAGTATTCCTCAACTTTTATGGTAGTGGATTATTTCCTGGGGCTGGTTTACATTGAGCCCTATCTTTCACATAGCACACTAATGTATACTAATGTATCCCATGCCTGTGATGGCCTAGCACTTCCATGTAACAACACCACACACACAGAACTTTATTTGTGGGGATATGTTCTCAATTTTAGAGATCTGTAATGTCTGTACAGATTTTTAAAGGAGCAGTAGAAACACCTCTGAAGTTCCCTGAGCCTGAGGGAAGCGGGTGTAGGTGAGGGAAGAAGGAACCTGGATGGGCTCAGGAGTTCTCTCCGAACCTTTACTTCTGTGTGCAGAAAGATCTGCTCCCAATTTGGACCCTGTGCAGGAAGTGGCTTGTATCACCAGAGGGAACTAGGTAACTTTTTTCAACTTCTCTCTCATTCGCTCTGTTTGCTTCTCCCCATTTTCCAAGACTCTTGAAAATAAGAATAACAGAGGGTCAAGGGAAGAGAGAGAGACAGACAGAGAGAGAGAGAGAGAGAGAGAGAGAGAGAGAGAGAGAGAGAGAGAGAGAGAGAGGAGAGTGATCACATAAAGTGTGCCTATATCTTATAGGATGGGATGAAAGAAAGACTTTCTCAGTTGTACATCACTGAATAAAGCTTCCCAAAATAATGGAATCCTCTAAGTAGTTACATCTATGTTTATCTACCTTGTTCTGAAATAACTTCTTGAGGTAACTACAATTATCTTACATTAATGGACAAATATATTAGACTCAGGGAAGGAAAGTAATTAACCAAGAGATGACATGGCCAGAAATTTTTACTTGATTTAACTTCCTGAACAAGAAAGTAGTAGAAACTGACAACAGAGTTAATTCATCATGGAGATTTCATTATCTGTGTGTACACTCCTTGTGTTTGCAAGTGAGGAAATATGGTTTTTATTCTATCAAATGCAGTCATTATTTCACTCATTCATTTTATCCTTTCATAAAATATATCACAATATAAAATATAAACTATATACATAGTAATTCTATAAATAAAATACAAAGACTTCAGTAACTAAAAATACTAGAAAATTATTCTTTTAAAAAAGCAATTATATATTCAAGAGTTGGAAAATGCAGCTAGAGAAAAACAAAGACTCAAAGAATGGATTTTCTTCAGGAAAACAAATGAAAAATATGGAGAAAAGGGTACTTAAATAAGTACAATGGTTAACATGAATTTAACTGAAGAGAAAGAGAAATGGCAGAGGTTATAAAACTATTTCTCACTGGGATGTATATTTATTTTTAATAGTTTACCTTTTCTAAAATCAAGATGAGCCTTTCAATATGTAGCACAATGCTAAGCTGAGCAGTATCAACTAATATGCCATGGGCTTATAGCCAAGAAAACTTACTGAGAAGAGGCCAGTGGTTCAGAAGAAAATCCCAAAGACAATAGCATCACATTATTTTCATCAAGTACGAAACAAAAGCCATTGAAAGTTACTGACAGTGACCAATCATATATATTTAACATTTTCTAAGAAGTAAGTTATCTCCACTGATTTCAGACCCAGATTCAGAGTTTGTCTTTAATAGTTTTTAGTTCCTTTATGGAATTCGTGAGGAAAGACTGTACATAGATAATGGCCTAATAGTGATGCTGAAGATTTAAATTCTTTATGGAAAGGATGTTTAAAACTTAATTTTTAAGAAATATTTTTAATAAAATGGAATTATAACATCCCTCTTACTCCCTCTGGATCCTCCCAGTTAAACTTCTTCAAACCCTTCCCATCCACCTCAAGTTGAAAGTCCCTTCATCTTTGATGATATTTGTTCAATATATGTATATAATACAAAGAGATAGAAATAGAACCTGTTGGGTCTGTTTTTCATTGCTGTTGTTTTTGTGCATTTATGGTTGTAAGGCTCACCAATATGTATTGGACAACCAATAAAGGGCTCATGCCTGGGCAAAGCTGATTATCCTTCTTCCAGCAGTCCTTAGTTGTCCAGGGTTCACAACACCAACCGATACATTTAAATGGGAAGGATTTTAAGAATACTTAGGTAGGTGGTTTATTTTGCTTACAGTTTCTTTGCTGGGTTTTGTGATGGTAAATTTTACATTCTCTAAAAATGTTTTTGGATGAAATTTACATTTTAAACAGTACAAGTGGATAAAGAAAATTACCTTCTATAATTTAACTTGACCTCTCTAATCTATTCGAGACTTAAACAGAATGAAAAGATGACCTCTCATTAGCAAGTAGGAATTGTAACTTCATATGTGCCCTGACCTGCCAGTCTCCCCAGTAGTTTGAAAGCTGTCAAGATTTTACAATTATGTGAGGTGATTTTGTTTTATTTTTGTTGTTGTTTGTTTGTTTTGTAAAATAGATATCGCTACCCCAGACTGGTTTTCATCTCCTATGAAGCTAAGGTTGACCATGAACTTTTGATCCCCCTATTTCTATTTCCTAAGTGCTGAGAGTATAGGTATGCTAAGTTATCACTTCTAGTTGATGTGGCACTGAAGACTAAATAATGATTCCTGCATGCCGGGCATACACTCTACCAATTGGATTACATTCCTACCCTCACGTAAGGTGATTTAATAAGATCTTCCCCCTCCTACTTCCCTCATGCCTCTCTCTGATGATTCTGCATGCATATCTTATTTGTTGTGTTTATGTGGAGAACACTAATACAGTTATGAACAATGATATGTACATAATATTTTTTCCTAATAAAAATAATTTCTGTAACAAATATAAGATAAAAAATTCTCAAGTGATGAAGGTTATATGCCAAAGTTTATTTTGATGTTAGATTTATTTTCCTTTTCTTAGCTATAGAAATTAATGGCAAAATGGTGTTGGAACATGATTAAATATATTTAAGGGACAGCAGTGGGAAATTCCTCCAACATATCAATGATCTCAGTCTGCAGTTTCAGATATCCAGTGTATTCCAAGAAGAAAAAAAGTCAAAAGAAGGGAAGGAAAGGAGAGGAGAGATAGATCTATGTATAATGAAAACAGAAAGATAATGCCAAGAAAAGAATCTCTGTAGCCAGAGGAAAAAGGCAGATTATCTTTAAGTGGGGCAACAGGAGAAGTGACATCAGCTTCTGTGGCTTTAGCCTATGAAGGTTCTCAATGCCAAGACACAGTACTAGGGTTAGAGCCCTGGAATCCACAGGGCAAAGGAGACAACCAACTCCTACAATTGTACACATATACATCGAGAAAATAAATATGTGTAATTTAGAAGTTGCCATCAGTGGACTGTAGCATGAATAATAAAATCACAGAGAGAGATATTGGGGTTCAACTTGAAGATCAGAAAAGCAAAGCAGCCCAGTCACTAGAGAGCTCTTACCTCTATGAATTATTCAGACTGAAAGAAAGCAAATTTCTCTCTCATCCCACTTTATATTCTAGTGTTGGGATTAAAGATGTACACTACCATTGCCTGGCCTGTATGGCTGACTAGTATGGCTGTTCTGCATTCTGATCTTTAAGCAAGCTTTATTTATTAAAATACAAAAGTAATATCACTACATATCCCCTTTTTGTCTAAAATAAGAAAGGCTATAACTAATATGAGAAAACTATATACAATATGTACAATAACTATATATACTATATACAGGCAATAAATACATCAACAATGTCTAGTCCATTTACATTTGACAAAATCAGAGAAAATACTCCATATCTATTCTACCTTGGTGAGTCCAAAGTCTTGTACCTAATTTACTTTCTATCATAATTTGCTCTCTGTATCTTGTAAACAAGGAAAACTATAACTATCTAGTCTTCAGCTCCCTCAGAGGCCCAAGAAGGAAATAATATCAATTGAGTAAGCAGAAAGTGCAAGCAAGTGACTTCCAAAATCCATGAGAAATGACAGAAACAGTTGGTTGCCTCGACAGTCACCCAGTGTTCCTCAGCAACATTGGGCCATCCATCTTTGTCTTACAGGCCTAGCATAGTCAACAGACTTTTCTGTGAAGTAGGATATTCTGAAGGACTCTCCCTCCATGTCTTGACAATGTTTGGCAGTCATTTTCTTTTGGGTCTTCCTTGTCCAGTTAGGACAGCATATTGTCAGCAGTTGAGGCAAGGGAATTTTCTTGCCTAGTGGCTTACATTTGACAAAAAGAAAGTAAACTCCATGCTGAGTTTCTTCAATGCCCATTATCTTCTCTTAAGTAGATTGATACTGCCAGGAGCAGATATGTCTCATTATCATTAAAAAAAAGATCCTATGTTATTAAGACATCTTAAATGCCATATTCTATAGGTCTCTGAAGTTATTGAAGATGACATGTCTATCTAAAATATCTTTGTTTGACCTTGAAAACATACCCAATGTGACTACAAGTTTAATTAAAATAGGTGATTAACAACTAACCTGCATTTCCTTAATATCATAAACAGTTGGTAATAATAATTTTCAATAGAAATTTGCATTACATTGTTTAATGAGTTGTATAGGTACAATAATTTGAACAAAAGTAAAAATGTGTTTACAGTATGTTCTAACAAAATAAATCTCAAATTTGTATCAATATACAAAATTTGTGTATAGTATACAAAAGTCCAATCAAATGTAAAATATTTAAAATTAGTATCTCCTTTTTAAAAGTATATTCAGTAATCTACTTTTATATGTCATCATGTCTATATCCACCTTTTTTTCTTTTCAGAATAGATTCAATAATCTACCCTCTTATCCTATCCTATCTATATTTCTCTTTTATCTTTTCAAAACAAGAACTCTGTATCCAATCTTCTTTGTTCAACTTTCCTCCTGACCATTACCAATAACAACTTGTAACCAACTCCGCCTAAAAAATAACAAATATCCATAACTCATTGAATGACCAAAAACCACTCACCTGACCTCTTGGGAATATGGGCATCATCTTCTTAAATGCACTTCCTGTTATCTGGGAGCAACTGTATCTGTAGTGGATCCTGAAAAGAAAATTTTGGGTTAATTGTCAAGTCCTGGAAGAAGTAGCTATATAATTTTTGCTCAGTCTCTGCATAAAGGGAAAGTATAGAGCTTGAGTTCTGACTAGAGCAGTCTGTTAGGTTGGAGTATCTCAAAATTGCTATGAGCAGTTTGTAGTTTAAAGGTGATCTTCAGGTAGTGTTTTTCAGCTTAGTGGTGTTATCATAGTGTTGGAGGAGTTGTACTTGTGGTACCCATCCTCCTTTTGGAGACTTTAGAAGTCCCTGTTAAGCATACTCATGGTTCCCTGAAGAAAACTGATAGAGACTCAAACCCGAAATCATGTACAGGAAGGTAGATGAAACCTTTTTTCTGGAATTAGTTTGTATTCTATATGACCATTATTACCACAACAAAAAGTTATATATATAAAACTATATATATGCATGTATATATATTGTGTGTATCTTATAAATTATACACCTTAAGAAAGATTCAATATAAAAATCAAAGAATTATAAGATTAGTGGCAAGAAAATAGTCTTTAAATATTTGTTTTTTTCTGTCTCATATAAGGTGGTTCTTTTGATGTGAGACAGAGATTTTGGATTTCACTTTAATAAGCATGCTTGGGGTTAGAGAAAAGAATCACACTCGAACTCCAAAGACAATTTTAGTCTTTAATTGGACTAGAACTACAAAAAGACCATTTGCATAATATGTCTGTAAATGGAGACTGCGCTTATGTTTCCCAGCCAACCAGACTCGAATAATCACACAGAAATTATATTAATTACAACACTCTTTGGCCAATATCTTAGGCATATTCCTAGCTGGCTATTCCATCATAAATTAACCCATTTTTATTAAGCTGTTTATCACCATGAGATTGGGGCCTACTGATAAGGTTCTAGTGTCCTCCCTTGGCAGCTACATGGCATCTCCATGACTGTGCCTACTTTCTCTATATCTCTGTTCAGATTTCTCACCAGGATTTACTCTGCTAATCCATTGGCTGAAACAGCTTTATTTATTATCCAATAAAAGTAACACATATACTGAAGGACATTTCACATCATCTCCCCTTTTCTGTCCTAATAAAAACAAAGGTTTTAACTTTAACATAGTAAAATTACATATAACAAAACATATTTCAAGCAAGAATTACAGTTATATCTTTTGTGAATCTAAAGTTTTATATCTAATTTATCTTTTATCAAAATTAAGAAAAATATAACAATAACTATCTGTTTAAAACTCCATCAAAGACCCCAGAAGGATAAAATATTACCTAAGTAAACAGGAAGTACATTATAAGCAACTTCCAAAACTCTAGAAATGACAGGGACATTTCATGGCCTGGACAGTCAATGAAAGTTTTTATATGCTGGGGCATCTATCTTCAGCCTACAGGTCCATAGTATCTGGAAGATTTTTTCATGAAACAGGAAATTTGAAAGGCTGTTTTGCTTATATTGGCAGTTTGTCAGTTACTTTCTTCTCTATCTTGCAGAATTTCTGGCAGACTATTTCATGATACAGGAACCCTGTCTTTTGGAAAGTTCAGCAGTCATTTTTCCATGGGTCCTGCATGTCTGGCTCATACACCATACTGTAGAAGGAGACGCCTCATTTATTTCCTGGCCAACCGGCCTGAATAATCACACAGAGCCATATTAATTACAACACTGTTTGGCCTTCTAGCTCAGGCATCTTATTAACTAACTCTTCTTAAATTAGCCCATTTCTATTAATCTGAGTATCAGCATGGGCCTGTGGCGTACTGGTAAGGATCTGGTATCTGTCTCCTTCGGCAGCTACATGTCATCTCTCTGACTCTGCCTACTCTCTTTATATATATTTCTTCCAGCCTGGCTGTATTCTTCCCTGCTATAGGCCAAAGCAGCTTCTTTATTAACCAATAGTAATGAAACATATTTATAGCATACAGACGGGAATTCCACATCAGCATACCATCAAGCATTCCAGGCAAGAACATTTTCTTGCCCAAATTGCTAGCAAACTCCATAAGGAACCTCTTCAATGCCCATCATCCTCTTGAATCAATTGGTGCTGTCAGAAGCAGACATATCTCATTGTCAAGGAAAGACTGAGTTCTTAAAACCTTTTAAATGCCATATTCTGCAGGTCTTTGAAGTCTTGAAGATCATCTATCTAACTGAAATATATCTCTATATATCTAAAAAATCTAACTAATTTGATTATAAGTATGACTATTATAAATGACTATCTATTAATCCATAAATTTAATTATATATAATTTTAAATGAGTTGTATAAGCATAATACCTTAAACAAGAGTAGAAATCTACATATAACAAAACTGACATAAGTTTATATCAATAATCCAAAGTCCATATTAATGTAAAGTATTCATTTTATATCATATTAAATGAAAACAAACATTTATATACAATCATTTTGGAAATTTGGGCATTGTTTTCTCCAAACTGCTTCTTGCTATTTGTTGGGTGAAGTATTTTTAGGGTTCATGGAGGCCTTTCAAGGGATTTTGTTTCATCAAACCACATGAGCATGGAAGAAATACACAGGTTCTCATCTTCTGTAGAAACAAAAGCAGAGCCTCTTTTCCAAAGTAATATATCCTTAGACTCAAATTTTAAGGTCACGAAAACACACACACACACACATATATATGTGTGTGTGTGTGTGTTTGTTATCTTATATATATTTATATATATTTATTTTATATATATATTGGTTTAGCTTTTCAGCCCCCAGAATTAAATGTTTCTCTGTAGGCAAAACATTCAATGAAAATGCAATAATATGCTTAATCCAGTTTCTGTGCATTTTTATCTTTCCATGGCTTACTTTTTAAACTCTATTACTTTTTTAGTATTTGTTTTATTATCTTCACTCCTTTAATATCTGATTGTCTGTATTCTTGTCTAAACTCTTTTTACTCTCTCTCTCAAGCCTATGCAGACTTTTTGAACATATTGTGACCAATTCAGAGGTTTATTTTTGTCTGAATCTGTCTTTATTGCATATCTGTAATCATTTTTTGGCCAGGAGCACCTTTTTTTTTTTTAAATTCCTAAGCAGGCATGGGTCCTGCCTGTTGGCTCCACCCCATCCAATATAACAGAGGTATGGTCACTCCTTTGTGAGCCATGCTTACTGACTCAGCCCAAGGGACACAGAAGGTCTATGTTACCATTAAGCAACTAGTATCATGCTGCTCACAAACACCATTAAAGTGTGGCACCTCCTGAAAGAGCCAGAGTTAGTACTGCTAGCATGTACCAGGAGGCAGTCTCTTAAAGAAGCCATAAAGTTTTTGTTGCTAATGCTGAGTCAGGAAGCCTTCTCTTAAAGGGGTCTGCCTGAAAAAAAAA
>PVIU01031011.1:0-15375 GCA_004026605.1 Ondatra zibethicus
TGTGTGTATGTCCTGGGTGATTGGTAATCTTTTTTTGATTATTATTGCTAAATATACATACATACATGCATATCCAAGAAAAATATTTAACTACAACCTACTAGGGCCTTTTCTGTTCTTTGTATGTATGATTTCAGGTTTATTAAACTAATAGATCTTAGAAGAGAATCTACTATTACCACTTGGCTAGACGAGAATAATTCCTAGCTTCATTCTAAATGCCATCCTTAGTGTAGTTACCCGGCAAGTGTGGCTACCACCCTTCATCAAAGAGGCTCTCTGTACAGCAAATGGGGACAATCACAGCAAACACTACTGGACACAATGCAGAGATCAATGGATCACGGGGAAGGCAGACCCAGGAAATACATTTGTATCACAGCCTCAGTGAGCATCACAGAAGAGGGAACAGAAAGATTGTAAGAGTCAGAATACCAGAAAGTCTGCTGTGAAATAATCTCTCCTAGAAATGGCTACAGAAACAAGATCTAAACAATGGCGGTATTAATGGACATCTTAATGTGGGAGGGGAAAAGGTCTCCATCCTAGACAAAGACTTACAGGTAACTGATGATAGACAGGCACCTGCTGAGAGAGAGAGAATTACCTCTTAAGGATCTTCCTTCTTTATTGGTTAGCTAGTATAAAATGGTCAGTCCCGAAACTATACCAAATACGCACAAATAACAAAACTGGTGGGTGATGAAGATTAAACTCAGGTTTTCATCTATGCTGGCTGAACATTTTGTTGTTGTTTGTTTGTTAAGTTGACAAAAGCCAGTGCCATCTTAGAAGAAAGAATCTCAACTGAGAAAATGCCTCCATCAAACTGGCTTGTGGGCAAGTCTGTGGGGCATCTTCATGATTAATGATTGATGTGGGAGGACACAGCTCCATGTGAGTTGTGTAAGAAACATAGTTGAGCAAGCCAGTAAGCAGTTCTTTTCATTGCTCCATCTTCAGTTCCTTCCCGGACTTCCCTCAATCTGACCAGTAAGTGAAAGTCAAATAACCAGAAATCACAAGGCCAGAGAACCTAGACAGCAATGAGAACCCTAAGAGAGACATACATAGATATAATCTACATGGGTAGTAGAAAAAGACAAGATCTCCTGAGTAAGTTTGGAGCATGGGGACCATGGGAGAGGGTTGAAGGGGAAGGGAGAGGCAGGGAGAGGAGCAGAGAAAAATGTAGAGCTCAATAAAAATCAATAAAATGTGAGGGAAAAAAGAAAGTCAAATAACTAATTTCTTCCCCAAGTGGCTTTTTGGTTATGTGTTTATTAAAGAAACAGAAAGTACTTTGCTAACAGAGGTATTGCTTCCCCAAGCTCATGGTTTGCATTAAAAAACAAAACAAAACAAAAACAGAGAAACATCCACAAGCTTCAAAGTTTTAACGTCAGTATAAATAGAGTTTGGATGAAGTTTTAGGGGCAACTCAGAAGAAAAGAGCATGGCAGCATTCATCCTTGAAAAGGTGGAAAGACAGAGTGAACCTCTTTCCTTCCATGACTTCAAACAGAACATGGAGAAGCAAGAATGAGTTACAGGGTATGGCACTGTCTAGTTTCCTCCACAAAAGGAACTGTAGAAAAATCAAATTGGACCTTAAGTCAGTGGAGCTCAGTGAATAGGCGTCCCAGTTCATTTGTTTCTGTCCAAGCAGATAGTGTGAAGGAGGTGAACCTGTGAAAGTTCCCTCAAAATTCTACTTCTGGATTTAAATTCTTTAAAATTTTTATTTGCAGGCAAAATTTAAAAATGTACAAAGATATAATGTAAGCAATGAAGTTGGTTGTTGTGAAAGCATTACATTTCTTCCTTTGGGTCAGTTCACTGGGCAGATATTTACTGCCTGCCTCCATTGCAGATACTGCTTTAGGTGTCAAGACCCATCTGCAAGTGAGGTTAATTCCTGCCAAAACTAAGCTTGCATTCTATAGGGTGGGAAAATGGACAATAAATTGATGTTGAAAATGCTGTAGGTTGTTTAGCCTCAATTTCAAAGCTGAAATTCCAAACCACACCAAAATCTAAAACTTTTGGGGTACCAACATGATACTATGAGTGGAAAATCCCATGCTGTGAAATTGCTTCATAAACAAAATTATCAAAATTATCATATGACATGATCTTCAAACTACACATTTAAAGAACTTTTGTTTGCAAGTATGTTAGATAAGGAGTACCAAACCTGTAGTTAAAAAAAAAAAAACAAAAAAGCAGGACACAAGTGTCTAAAATGTCAGAGATGCCAGGGAACAGGTTGAAGTATTAATATATGATAAAGGGAGGACTCATTGAGTTGGAGGAATTTGGGCAAAGTCCCTGAGCAAGGTAAGGAAGTGAACCTAGCAGAAGCTGGGAAGAGTCAGCGAATGGGGATAGCAGATAACTCCTCTAACATGGGAGTACTGCTGGGATGTGCAGGGGCCCCTTGTGGAGGGAGAGCAGTAGCAAAGGTGGGCAGAAGGGCAACAGGAAGGGCTGGACAGTCAAGCCACGGAGGGCATCGAAGACCATCCCAATGACAAAGAAAGCATTGGTAGTCAGCATCTTTAACTCCACGAATGACAGCAAACTTTCATTCAGCTCTGAGATGCAATTGTTTTGCTTTCTTTCTACGTTTGTAGTTTGTTACTGAGATTTTACAACCTCTACTTATATAAAGAAAAAAAGCACAATCTCAAATGTCTCATAAAGCAGCTAGGAAATAAAATGAATTGCTTACCAACATACTGCTTCCAAAACTCAGTCTATAAGAAAAAAAAAAAAAGAGGACAACTTAATGATAGTGTTTAAAGTATTTTTGATGTGGATCCATTTTCTTTTATAACATTTGTGATTTAATATGTACTGACATTTTAAGATTTCAAATACAATTTTCTTTCTTTTAAAAATTGATTTAAAATAGTTTTCATTTTGTTTTATGCGTATGGGTGTTCTGGCTTCATGCATACATGTACTATGTGCATGCAGTACTCACAGAGGCCAGAAGAGGGTGTTGGTTCTCCCAGAGCTGTAGTAAGAGATGTTTGTCAGCTTCCATATGGATACCTGTGTCCTCTAGAATAGGACACTAAGCCATCTCTCTAGTCCCCCATTCCCTTTTTAAAATGAAGGTTTCCATATTTTGCTCAGGGACATATTGCTGTGGTATGATTTGGGTATACTCACTGTTTTTTCAGTGTTTTCAAAAACTTCTCGCGCTTCTTCAAAACTACACCTTTCTTCTACACATTCTCTCTCAAGGTTTCCTTGAACAAACTCTTCCAGTTTCCCTGAATTATATCTTTTTGGACGGATAAGAATTTTGGTGGCATTTTCACGATCAAGGAAAACTGAAATTTAAAAGAACCTTTCTTTAGTTTTAAGAGAGAGAGAGAGAGAGAGAGAGAGAGAGAGAGAGAAGAAAACACTCTGAAAATGAAATATGTCTTTTAAGAAAAGGTTTGTTCTCAATCCAAGTACTTCTAAAGCTAATTTCTCTTTGGGAAGTGGAGCCAAAATCTGCAATGTTCTCATAGTACTATATACACACTGAGATTTAGGAATTAAAATTCAATTTTACTTTTAGTCAGTAGAGCTCCAATAATAAAAGGTCACATTTTCAGCCATATTTGTATTTAACTTTGGATGAAAAAGAAAGTTCTCGAATAAGCAGTAACTTCACACTTCGTCATCACTTGCAAATAGCTCAGTGCAGGATCCTTGCAAGGTGATCCAACATCACCCTGACTGGGCTGCTTCCAGGACATAGTCTCCCAGTGACTTTGCAACAAATATCTGGTGAAGAGAAGCCTGTTTTTATTTGTTTGGATTTTTGTTTTGTTTTTGTTTTGGGAGAGAGATAGATGATAGATAATAGATAGGTAGGTAGGTAAGTAGGTAGATAGGTAGATTGATAGATAGATAGATAGATGATAGATAGATAGATAGATAGATAGATAGATAGATAGATAGATAGATAGATAGATGAGAACATGGAGTTGTAAGTTGGGTAGGTAAAGAGATAGGGAGGATCTAGGAGGAGTTGGGGAGGGGAAAGATGATCAGAGTATTTTATACCAAAATATATTAAGCAACAACATCAACAGAATCCTAACTGTAGGCCAGCTGCATATGGGACCCCAGTGCCTCTCATGGGATATTGAGAAACAATCATGCTGTAATTGAGTTTATCTTCAGGACCATGATGTCTTTAGTTGGTATATGAATTCCAGTGATGGAAACATTTCACTGAAATTTATGATGTGGTTTATTTTAGGTATGGCTGCCTGCCTACTCTGTAGGACACTTCTGTTTTTTTTTTTTGAGTATTGAATTTTCTGCCTTCTTCCGTTTCCTTCTCCTTGTCTCTTTGTATCTATTCCTGTCTCTCTGTATCTCTCCCTCTGCATATATACATGTGTATGTGTATGTATATATGTGCATATGTTTACATATGTTGATGTGTGTATATAATGTACATAATCAATAACAGGAACCCGAAAAGCTGCTTGGAGTTGCTCTTTTTCTTAGCAGCTATATTGGGGCTGAAGAGATTGTTCAGTGGTTAAAAACACTGATCTCACAGAGGATCTGGGTTTAATTCCCATCACATAATCATCATATCAAATAAGTATTTGTATCAGGTGGCTCACCATTGCCTGTAACTCCATACAGTACCAGGGGATCTGATGTCCTCTGGCCGTTATAGATAGGTACCAGCATGGATGTGATGTACATAAACTCAATCTCTTAAGCACGCACAAGTAAAATAATAAATAAATCTTAGAGAGAGCATCAATGTAGCTGATAATACTTAAAACTGAACTCTGTAGGGCATTTAGTACTAGTTTTTCATTAACAGACAACAGGGAGGGCGGAAGAAATGGAACTTAATTTTATTACCTTATTCTTGTGGCAGTTATTTCCTTTATGGAACATTCTAGTCCATTGACATCCTTGTCTCTGAATCCATTTGGGAACACTTCCCCAATCCCTGAATTTACTTTAAATATCTTCTTATCATTCTTCCCTTGCCAACATCCCCAATTCATTCTGTAACTTTGTTAGCACTTTTCTTGCCAGGCAGTCTCGAGGCGAGGCAGGTTTGTGTTTCACCAAATTGCCTATGGGTACCTTTGTGTATTTATATCTAAGTTCCTCCAGCAATTTATTTGCTTGGTTCAAGTCCCTCATATAGAACATCTGTGATGGTACTAATTTATAGTGTGGACGAATGGAAAAACAAGGTATTTTAGATAGATAGGACAGGATTTGAATCATGTATCTGACTCTTTTTTGACTGTGTGAACATAGACAAGTCATATAATACCTGGACCTTAACTTTCCCAAATATAAAATGGGTGTAACAACAGTGTAAGGTCGTGTGCCTCAACATCATGTTGACAGGGTCTCTGAGATAAATTATAAGCCAGTGTATCCCTGGTTACTCACTGCCCCCCAAGTTTCTCATGCCGTTTTTTCTTTTCCTCTGAGCTTTTCTCCTTTCTCCAGCTCTTCTATGCACTTTGTAGTACCTTTACTTCCTTCCTGCCCTCTGTGCAAGGAAATTATTATTGTCATTACTGGTAGCAATCTTGTAAAGAACCATTTTGACTTCATGTATTTCCTGACTGTTTCCTGTCACACAACAGAGGATTAGCCCTGGATTTAGAGTCAAAAGCCAGACTACAGACCCTGTGCTGTGTTGGTATCAACACACTGCACCCGACCCTTCAGATACTCTATGTATTTCTCCTAACCCTTTCATAAGTATGTGGCTATTGAATCATTTCAGCTCTGTTTCATTAATATCACTTCAGTTGTTCGTCTTCTATGACTACTACCCAGGTTCTGATCTTTTTTGTTTCTTTCGGATCATTGCAAGAGAATTAAGGTTGGACTCACTAGCCTGGAGCCTCATCAGTTCCAGAGTGTTACAAGACTGAGCATTATAACACAGGGAGGGACGTGCTTCTTACACTTCCATTTGTTACACCTCCACATTGCTCTCTACTGTTCAATCTCTTTAGCTTAGGACCCTTTTAAAAATTGTTTCTTTTTCTTGTCTCACTTCTAACAGTTAATATTCAAACCAGACAGAGCATCTGGAACACTTACATTACTGTGGATGTGGCTCTTTCTGTGTGAAGGTTACTATCTACATAAAATGCCGACATTAGTGATTATTTTTAT
Source organism: Ondatra zibethicus (assembly GCA_004026605.1). Lineage (NCBI taxonomy): Eukaryota > Metazoa > Chordata > Mammalia > Rodentia > Cricetidae > Ondatra > Ondatra zibethicus. Next base: position 6,187 of record PVIU01031011.1, read on the forward strand.
TGCATTCTCTATATGATTATATATATGATATTATACATACACATGTGTATGTGGGGTGTGTAGATGGGTGGATGTGTGTGTTCTGGCTAGTTTTTATATTAAGTTGACAAAAGTTAGAGTCATTTTGGAAGAGGAAACCTCTTTTGAAATATGACCCCACAAAATTGACCTGTGAGCAAGCCTGTGGGGCATTTTTTTGATTGATAATTGATATAGGAGGATCACTGTGTCCTGTGCCACCCCTGCACTGGGATGTGTAAGAAAGCAGGCTGAGCAACCCTTGAGGAGCAAGATCGTCATGGTACCAGGCACCTTAACAGTAATGTACTAATATCTGAATGCATGAAAGACAGCTTCGATCTGTATACTTAGTAAAATCAAATTCATTTCACAGACTAATTTTGATTTCCAATTCTAAATTGGCACACTAAGGCACCAGTCATGAGCATGCAGCAGCTCCTTTTGCAAGTCCATGACAGTTTAACAGAAGACAGTGCTACATGAATACTGTCCACCCCAGGAACGTTTCCCTGGCTTCCTGACCAAAATGATGCTAAAATCCTATTGCTTTTCTCCTTAGTACTTTTCTTTAGAATTATTTCTAGTCATCATTGCTGCAGCTCTGAAATCTTGATTCTTCTATTATTTTACCATCATCCAAGGTCTTCTGGTGGGCAGCAGTCCTTTGACGCCCACCATCCCCTTACCACTAATTTATAAGAAAGTGTTAGGTTCTTTTGTCCTCACTTAGGTTAATATGGTGAAGTGTGTTGAATGACCTGACCTCATGATCCACACAATGAGCTGTCCAACATGTATTTTTCATCTCTTACTCTACCCACTTTGCTAGAGCAGTTTAACCTTCACATTTCCATGTCATCACTTCAGCCTTTCAGTCTGATTCCACAGTTGACATCATGTCTGGAGTGGGAACCAGAAGAGCAGCCTGTTTTCTGGGGATGCCCAGGGTTGGCACCCCTGACCCTGGCACTGTCAGCTGCTGGAGTTGATGGTACTAGGTTGACAAGTAAGCGTGATAAATGCATCCCGAGTGAGCAGGCTGTTTGTCTAAATGCAGGAAGTTTTTCCCTGTGTGCCTCTCCCTGGGGAGGAAAGTCACTGTTGATGTGAAAAGGAAACCAAACAAAAACCCATTGTGTTGTACTTTGCATGAACTAAGTTCCTACGCCTTCTAGCCATTTGTATACTTGCTATGTCCCCTAGGGAGGTCGCTAAGTAAGTACTAGGGTTCTCTAAACAATAGTTCTGAGACATGTGAACTCACAGGGGAGCTTGTTTATTCCCATCCATGGAAAAGCTTAATAAACAGATAACTTCATAAAGAAAGGTTGATCTTCCAATTTTAACAGAGAAATTAAACAGTAAATATATACTTTTATACATTATAACAGTGCCTTGCCATCTAGTTCTAAAGCATTGAAACACATGTAGATTCAAGAAATACTTTTTCTGTAAATAAGACCACTGTGGTTTTGATGTTTCCCCTTTTGATTTCAAGGTGGTGAGTCTAAAATCCCAAAATCACATGGTTTTCTGTTTATTCGGCAATTTCTTTGTTAAGACATTTTTCCAGTTTCATTTTTTAAAACCAAGGACACAGAAATTTTAAGAGGAATTGCATTGTCAAATAATCAGAATAACTGTATCTATTAAATACAAATTCATCACAAGCACTGTAAATGTAGCTCATTTTTAAAATGAAGGTGAAGTTACCAGACAGCCAGTATTTGCCAGCTGACATGCTGCCTGCTAGAATTTAAACTATAGCGTCAATTCGTGGAATCTGGGTTAGTTGAAAACAACGGTTCTAGATATTTCTGTATCTGAAAGAGAAGCAGATTCAACGTAGCTTTGAAAAGGAAACAAACCTGCACATTCAGCGCCGAGTAGATATCCCAAAAGGAAGACAGTGATGAGGCACGGTGGTTCTGCCATGATGGTGCTTAGGTGCTGCGTGACCTTTGTTAGTGGATTGTGTAAGTGTCAGGGCTGATCAATCATTCCAAAGTACAAGCTGAATTGTATTTACTTCTGGGAAATTCCCGTCCAGATCCCTCAGTGGGCCTTTGGGCTATTTCCAGTGGTTTCTTGGGTCAACTGAATAGAATGAGGAGGATTCATCATTAAAGCGCACCTTGGGTTTCATGGGCTTCTGTCACTGGGGCAGGGCTACAGTTGGCTGACAGCAAGGTTTATCAGTTGGAAATAATTTTATCTTTGTCACAGAGCAATACTATAAAACTTAAAGATTAAAAGGGAATCCATTATTTGATCCTTTATATTAAAATATGTTAAGTATGGTTATAAACTGAATTTACAAATTATAATTCTGAAAGATCTGCTATTCCCTTTATTGCAATAATTTACAGTCGTTCTTGTGCCATGTGCCAGTATAGTAACACATATAGATCCTGTCTCTGAGCACATGTATATGTACAGGTGTATGTATCTATGTAGAAATATACATGTATATCCATACAACATCCATGCAATCCCCATCAAAATTCCAACACAATTCTTCACACATAGGACAGTTTTCAGCTTCAAATGGAAATACACACATGATCATGCACACATACACACACACACACACACACACACACACACACACACACACAAACCCAGGTTAGCTAAAACAATCCTGAATAATAAAAAACTGCTAAGGTATCACCATCTCTGGCTCAAATTGTACTACAGAGCTGTAATAAAAATAGTATGGTAAGCATAGACATATTAATAAATGAAATGAAAGACCTAGATATAAATACATACTCCTACGGATGCCTGGTTTTTGGTAAAGAAGCCAAAAATAGACACTGGAAAAAGGACAGCCTCTTCAAAAATCAGTGCTGGTTAAACTGAATAGCTGCGTGTAGAAGAATCCAAATAGATTTATACCACACAGTACTCAATTTCATATGGATCAAAGGTCAGATACACTGGAGTTGATAGAAAAGAAAATGAGGAATAACCTTGAATGCATTGGCACAGGAGATGACTTTCTGAACACTCAGATCAACAGTTAATAAATGGGACCTCCAGAAACTGAAAAGCTTCTGTAAGGCAAAGGATACTGTCAATGGGACAAAGCAACAGATTACAGAGTGAGAAAAGATTTTACCAACTCCACATCTAATAGAGGACTAATATTCAAAATATATAAAGACCTCAAAAAACTAGACATCAAGAAAACAACTCAATTAAAAATGGCATATAGATATAAATAGAGAATTATCAAAATAGGAAACTGAAATGGCCAAGAAACACTTAAGGAAATGTTCAAGGTCCTTAGTCATTAGGGAAATGCAAATCAAAACTACTTTGAGATTTCATCTTACACTGGTCAGAATGACTAAGTTTAATAAAACAGCTCATGCTGGTAAGGATATGGAGTAAGAGGAACACTCATACATTGCTGATAGGAGTGCATACTTGTACATTCACCATGAAAATCAGTGTGGTAGTTCCTCAGAAATATGGGAATCAATTTACAAGAGCCAGTTCTTGGACATATACCCAAGATACTTCTTTTTACCACAGAGACACTTGCTCAACCATATTCAGTGCTGCTGTATTTCATAAGATCCAGACATTGGAAAAAAACCTATATGTCCCTCAGCATAATGGATAAAGAAAATGTGGTTCATCTACACAATGGAACATTACTCAATCATTTAAAAATGAAATCATGAATTTTACATATAAATGGATGGAACTAGAAAGAAATCATCCTGAGCAAGGTATCCCAGACCCAGAAAGACATATATGGTATGTATTCACTTACATGTGGATATTAGCTATTATGTCAATGATAACCAAGCTACAATCCATAGAACCACAGAAGTTAGGTATAGAATAAAGGACTAGGGAGGACAGATAGTTCTCCTTAGGAAAGGAAATAGAATAGATAGTCATGGATAGATTGAGGGGGTGGCCAAAACAGGAGGATCAAGTTGTGGAGATGGGGTGAAGGAGGAGGAATATGGAAAGATAGTTAAAATTAAGGGCCATTTGAGGGGTGGTATGAAAGCCTAATACAGTAGATACTTCTTAAAATGCATACATATAAGAGGGCAATATAAAAAATAGCCAAATAATGGTGGAGTCACACCCCCAACTGGACGTTTCTCATCACCAAAGGAAGCTTCAAGTACCAGATTACCTCTTATTGAGTTGTTGGTCAAAGAGGTCGCATGGGAAGCCCTAAACAACCCAGGCTGCTGCCACTCTCCACAAATTGCTAGTATGCTCAGTTGCTGAAGATAACACCTACATAATCCTTGGACATACATAAGTTGAGCCTAACTACAGCCTTCACCCCTATGTGCTAGTGTCTTTGGTACAGGGAGGTATTCTGCACCCTACCAAAAGAGAAAGAAACACCAACCCAGTCACAAACTATTTGCTCTACAATGGTGTCCTTCCTGCTAGATAAGCCAGTGCAATGGTGGCACTAAGGTTATGGGCGTAACCGATCAATATCTGATTTGACTTAAGGCCCACTCCATGAGATGGAACCCATTCCTGACACTGCTTGTGTAATCAAGAGCCTGAGACTAGATAGCCTGGGGACCCAGGGTGAAACCAAATGTTACTGTTTGAATAAAAGAATGTAGCAACACATGGCATTCTGCTATTACTCATAGATCAGCACCTTGGTCAGCCATCATCAGAGAAGCTTCCTCCTGCAGCAGATGGGAAAAAACACAGAGACCCACAGCAAGACATTACATAGAGAATGAGAGACCTTAGAACACTCAGCCCTAAATGAGATGTCTTCATCAAGTCCCTTCCCTGACAGCTCAGGGAACACTGTAATAGTAGACAGAAAGAGTTTAAGAGCTAGAGGTGATGACTCTTATTTCCAATAAAATAATCTCAGAAGACTATATTTCAAATTACCTGTATTTCTTTGTGGTATTTGTAGTGATATTTTATTTGTATTTTAATAAATAAAGCTTGCCTGAAGTTCAGAGAGTAAAACAGATGTACTGATCAGCCTTACAGTGGTGACACACGCCTTTAATCCCAGTAGCCACACTAGTTTGCCATAGAAACCAGGTAGTAGTGGTACATGCTTTTAACCCCAGCTCTAGAGAGGAATATAAGACAGGAGGAGACAGGTGTCAGTAACAGTGTCATTCTGAGGTTCCTGGAGCCAGGATCGCCATTTTCTGACTGAGGTAGAGGTAAGAGGCAGTGGCTGGCTGTTTTGCTTTTCTGACCTTCAGGTTGAACCCCAATTTCTGTCTCTGGGTTTTTATTAACTGTACTACAGGTGTTTTTAGACACTTATTTTTATTTTATGTGTATATTTACTTGGTTGCATGTATGTCTGTGTTCCATGTGTGCACAGTGTCCAATGGAAGCCAGAAGAGGGTGTCAGAGTCCCCTTAGAACTGGAGTTAAAGATTGTTGTAGGTTGTTATCTAGGTGTTGGGAATTGAAGCCTGGTTCTCTATAAGAACAAGTGCTCTTAACTGCAGAGCCCTCTCTCCAGCCTCATGTGATATTGTTCTGATATATTTTACTTCTCTGTATCTTAGAAATCATAAATTATATCATCTCTACTTTTGCTGCTTGTAAACAGTAACAGTCTTTCAAAGAAATTACAAATGAAGGAAGACCAGTTATGTTTGGGCAGATAGCTCCATTCTGGAGCTCTTCATGTATAGAAGCAAAATCCAATCAGCTGTGCTATTTCCATCACTCTGAAGAATTTTCACAGTGGAGGAGCCATCATACATTTTTCTCAGTTTGTGTTTATTTGAAAATGTCTCGGTTTTACCTTCATTAAAAGTATGATTTGGCTGGTTATAGAATAAGGTTGAGAAAGTTTCTCTCATTCAGAATATTAAAAATGTTATTGTCTTCCAGCAGGCATTATTTCTGATGAGAAGGTGATAATAAATATTTTACTACATTTTCCCAGAAAACAACTATGATTATGTAAGGTGTTCTTGAGATTCATTAAGATTTGTGGACCTGTGGTTTGCTATTTATTAAAATGTGGAAAAATTCTAGAAAATAATGAAGAATGGAAATCATGTGACAGAAAAATGTTTCCTTTTATGAGACACGGATTCTCTCTCTCTCTCTCTCTCTCTCTTTCTCTCTCTCTCTCTGTGTGTGTGTGTGTGTTTGTGTGCATTCACCTGTGTATGCATGTGCGGAGGACAGAAGTTGAATTCAGATGTCCTCCCTATTACTTTTTATTAAAAAAATATTTATTTATTTTTACATATCCACCACAGTTTCCCCTCCCTTCTATCCTCCTGTTCCTTCCACCACCTGCTTTCTACCCCTCCATCCACTCCTCAGAAGGAGTAAATCCTCCCATGGGGAGTCAAAAATCCTGGTATATCAAGTTGAGGCAGGACCAAGCTCCTCCCCTCTGCTTCAAGGCTGAGCAAGGCATCCCACCATAGGGAATGGGCTCCAAAACGCCAGCTCATGCGCCAGGGACAGATCCTGATCCCACTGCCAGGGACCTCACAAACAGACCAAGCTACACAACTGTCATTCACATGCAGAGGGTCTAGGTAAGTTTCATGCAGGCTTCTCAGCTGTCAGTCTAGAGTTCATGAACAGAAGAATCTCAAATGGCCGAAAGGCATTTAAGGAATTGTTCAACATCCTTAGTCATTAGGGAAATGCAAATCAAAACGACTCAGATACCATTTTACACCTGTCAGAATGGCCAAGATAGGTGCATGTCATCATGCCTGGCTTTTGTTTTTATTTTTTTGTTCTTTGGGGGATATCCTATATGTATTCAATGACATAAGATGAGATCTAGCCACCATTTACCTTTCCACACACCATCACTAACACATTCCCTTCTCAATTTTAGATCTTCCAACTTTGTCTTCTTTTCTTTTTAAAAATATCTTACGAAGTCCAACTACTGCTGTGCTTCTGTGTATGGAGTTGGGATCAATTACGTGTGTGGACTGTGGGAAGCCTTCCAGGAGCACTGCTTTTTCATATGGGTAAGTTCTGGGATCTGAAGTTGCATCTCCACAACCCCAATCTGTCTTTCTGCATTCCTCACAGCACTAAATGAGACTTCCTCTTGCACACTTCCTTCCATACACTTGGTGTTGTCAGTATTCTGGATTTTGGCCATTCTAAGAGGCTTATGTAGTGATGCCTCATTGTTTCAATTTGAAATTCCTTAGTGACAAAATGCCCAACATTTTTTTTGTCACCTGTGTATCTTTGGAGAAATGTGTCATAAGGTCCCTGTCCCATGTTTTAATGAGATTCTTTGTTTTCTTGTTATTGAAGTTTGAGTTCTTTATTTTGGACAATGGTCTCTGTTCAGATGTTTCTTTACAGGTGTCTTCTCCCACTCTCTGTCTTTTCTCGTACATTTACTCGGCAATAGGTTTTTTTTTCTTTCATGAATTTTGTCATAAATAGTGTCACATGTAGAAAGTTACCCCCAAACCTATGGCCTTTTTTATTTTCTCCTACATTATCTTCTAGGAGTTTTATAATTTACATTTAAGTCTGTAATCTTTTTTGAGATGAAATTTTTCAAGTGTATAAAGTCTGTACTTAGACTCTTCTTTTTTTGTATGTGATTGTTCATTTTTCCATCCTTATTTGTTGAAATATTTGTTCCTGTGTCAAAGATCAGTTGACTGTATTATGTAGAGCAGTTTCTAGGCTCTTTGTTTATTCCATGGATCTATTTATATATTCTTTCAAGGGTGCCATACTTAATGACCACTGTAGCTTTACAGTAAGCCTTGGAGTCCAGTAAAATCAGCATTTGGGCTCTCTTTCTATTGTGTTATTGTTCTAGTTGAGACTTCAATGACTATATTGGACAGGACTGGAGAGACCTGTACAGACATCCATGTATTGTTCCTAATTTTATTTTGCAACATCTTATTTATTTTTTAATTATATTTTTATTGTTTGAGATTATAATATAATTATATAATTTACTCTTTCCTGTTCTTTCCTCCAACCCATCCCATATACTCCCTGCTGTCTTTCAATTTCATGGCCTCCCTTTCTTTAATTGTTGCTATATACACATATTCAGATATATACATACATAAAAATATATTTATAAGTATATAAATAAAGCCTGCTGAGTCTGTATAAAGTTACTTGTATGTATATACCATTTGGTATTAGATAACCAATTGAGGAAATGCTTTTAATTTTTCTCTGTTTAGCTTGATGTTGACTTTGAGCCTGCTTTATATTGCCTTTTTTATGCTCCCTCCTTTCTTAGATTCTCTAGGACTTTTATAATCCATTTGTTGTATTATGTTTTTAATTTTTATTTCATTAATTTAGGTCCTCATTTGAATTATCTTGTCCCATCTACTAGTTTGGGGTGTTGCTTGTTCTTATTTTTTTTCTAAAAGCTTTCATGTGCATAATTAAATTATTAATTTGAGATCTCTCATATTTTTCATATTCTTTTTTTTCATTCAAAAAAATTTACACTTCCTCCCCTTCTCCCAGTCCCCTCCCGCTCCCCCCACCCTTCCTCCCTCGCCCTGCTTCCTTAAAAGAGGGCATGGTGCCCTGCCCTGTGGGCCCTCCCCCCTCCATCCCAGCCTAGGAAGATGTGCATCCAAATAGACTAGGTTCCCAAAAAGATAATACATGCAGAAGAGATAGGTCCTAGTGTCATTGTTGATGGCTTCTCAGTCTGCCCCCATTGGCACCCATATTCAGAGAGTCCGGTTTGATCATATGCTCGTTCATGTAGGCTGTAAACTTTCCTCTTAAAACTGTCTTCACTTGTCTCATAGATTTTGATTCTTTCATTTTGTTTTTAAACTTTTTATTAAACTTTATAAGTGACTTGATGTTTCTTTCTTGCAATTTTTAATATCCTGACTTTGTTCTGTGTTTTTAATGTTTTGACTATAATATGTTACAAGAATTTTTGGTCTTGTCTACTTGGTGTTTTGTAGACCTCTTGTAACTGAATGGGCATTTCTTTCTCTAGGCTTGGGAAATTTACTACTATGATTATATTGAAAGTATTCTCTATACCTGTACTATGGTAATCGTCTATGCCTGTAACTGGTTTTTCAAGATGTTTCTGTTTCTGCACTGGGGCTTCCACATCTGGAGTCAGATTGTTACTTGGCACCTTCCTTCCTTTTTTCCATCGTCCCTCCCTCCCTCCCT
>PVIU01031012.1:0-15366 GCA_004026605.1 Ondatra zibethicus
TTGTTTTACTCTCAGATTCAATTAGCCAGGTTTTTACCTGCCATAGTGAATCTTACCAGTACCTGACAGTGTCAGGTTGGGAGCATAGGCTCCAGCCCCCAGGCCTGGTCTGGACCCCAAATCCCAGCATGCAAGGTCCTGACCCCTCCCTGGGACCACTCCCCAGCCTATTTAAATGAGTTCCCAAAAGAGGAACACGTGGTCCCTTTTCCTTCCTCCCGGTGGTCGCATTTGTGCGGCTTCCCGGTTCCCCCACTGGGGGCCACCCGAGAGTGCAGAACTTCCATTAAACCTGGATAGTACTTAATTTGGCTTTTGTGATTCGGCTTGATTGGGAATTTTGTGCCAGCAGGGAGCTCGTGTTAGGAAATATTCCTAACAGAGTGGTTTAATGGGCTTAACCCCAAACTGTATATTGATATTATTCCCCCAAGGAATAAAGAAACATGTAGGAAAAACATTTCTGAGTCAGTCATTTTCTTCTGCCCCTCAGATCACATTCCCAAGCCAGTTTCTGCTTGTTGAAGAAGTCCTGTTCTGAACCCTGAGGAAGTGCTGAGGCTGATACTCAGTAGCTCCCGATATTTCTCAAACATTTTCTCTAAAGTTATGATGCATTACCAATTAATGGATAGTAATTCTATGAAGATGATCCTTGGCTCACCCTTTATACTCTTGCCACTAAATTCATTTAAAAAAAAAACCTATAACACCAACCTTTTTACAGTACATTTGGCTAAAAAGACTTGAAATCTAAAATTCTTTAGTGCAACCTCACATTACATCACCTGTGGGGTGCTATCAACACTTTAGTCTTGTGTATGAATGTCGTAAGGTTGTCGTCACACATTATTTAACACTTAACTCCAACTGAAGAGCAATTTTATGAATTGTTTAGAGCTTACCTACCATCATTGAAATATCAGATCAATCCAGAAAGCGTTTCACAGACCTGGTTAGCTAAATGCCAGATTATTTATTTTTTGCATGTATATATGTGTGTCTAGGTATGTATGTATGAATATATCCATCTTTCTACCATCTATCTATATAAGTACTTAAATATGTATGTTTGTGTCTATCATGTTCTATGTACCAATCTCTATGTGTTTTTCTATGTATTTAAATATCTATGTATATATGCATTCTTGTATGTGTATATGTATTACAAATATATATGTACACACACACACTTCCAACCTATTTACTTACCCATTTATACATATACCTGTTAAGATATACAAGATATACAAGAATCTAAAATGTAATTACAAGAAGTTAGATTTCTTGAATTTAAAAAGAAGTAGTATAATGTGATTTATAAAAAAAAAATTCTTCAGTAAAATGCCTTAGTTATAAGTGCTACACATAGTATTTGTGGAAAACATTGAGTTAGTGTCTCATACACAAATGAAAATTTACTAGACAAAAATATATAGAACTCAATATACTATCATATTTCCATGGTTGATTTAATAACTGCCTAAAGACTTTTCAAGTAACGAATTAAAATTTATATACACTTGAGGCAATAGCTTAATTTCAGATAATCTTTCATGAAACCATAATAGCTAATGTAGAAAAAGGTTTAATTCATATAGTACTTAATACACTTAAATAAATGTATTCTAATGTATAAATATAGACTGCTACATTACTATACACGATAAAGTGAGATACTATTTGTTTATTAAAATAGATGAATTAGTAACAATAAAATCTAAATAAAATAATCTAAAGTGAATATCATTTAAAATTATATGTAAAGTATAACATCTTTTTTAACAAATGGATCGATAACACTAGAAATTACATTACTATCTCTGGTACTTACATTTGGCAGTGACATACAATTCTTTCTTCCTTCAATTTTTATATTTTATTTTTCATCCCAAACCCTGCCTCTGCATATATACTATGATTTCTAGCTTAGTGTTTTTGTGGTATTCCTGAGAGTGTAAATGAGTAGGTCTCTGATTCTTGTGCCTTGTTTTTTTTTTCCTATTATTGACTTGTCTCTTTACTTATTTTTAACCACTATTCATCTCTAAAATTCACTTTAGCACATGCACAAAATGTGTGGTTGGAAAAGTATTTTATTTAAATGAAGAACAGTGGTGTCTCTCTTTTCCTCCAAGGTTTGTTGGCTACCAGTCAGCTAGGACAAAGGGAGTAGAAGCAGCATGCAGGGCATTGTACAACCTGTGGGTACAATGGAAATAGCCCTCTGGGAGCCTAATTCATTGAGAGAGCTCAACTTTACTTCATATTGAGGGGAATATATAGATGAGGACAGCATCTAAGGCATCACCTAATTTGTGTTTGGCAGCACAGCCCCTACCATACAGTTGGAGCACAATACCTAATTATCATATGGACAGCAAAAGGGGATCATTTGCAGGGAAAGGGTGTCAAAGGTGACACTTCAGGCAATTCAGGCATCCAGGCTCAGGGACAGCATTCAAATAAAGTCAGGCAGAGTGCAGTAAACCCTGCTGGGGGAAGGGATTCCTCCATTTTGTGCTGAGCTCAGAGAGATGTCCTAACATGGTGGATTGCAATCTTAAGCAGGAGAGCCCTCCAACAAAGAATTAAGCAGAACTTCAGGAATGAATGTAGTCATTCCACAAAAGATCTTAATATCTGGAATTATTTATTAACATCTTAAGATTTTTCTGTTTTGAATTTTATGTAAACAGTTTTGTGACCAAACATACAATGCAGAATACAAGATTTATTAGTAAATGCCTAATTTTATCAGGCTTAAAGATACTAACCTTCAATTTTATTTTAAGGCACTGAAAATTTTTCTTAGTGGGACATGGCACATTAAGTTGCACCTGAATGATTTCTCCCAGTAAGTGAAATACATGCCACTCTGATGGAATTTATGAGAATTTCAAACACAGTCAGAAATGATATCTTATCCAAATAGATGAATCAAAGGAACATTTTTTTTTCAAATCAAAGATACTTTTTGTTTGAACCCTCCAAATTTTTGAAGCAATTTAAATTTTATTGAGAATATTCTTGTTAAACATTTAGTCTTGTAATTTTGATATTTCTCTGTAGAAGATCTGCAGCATTAACATTCAAATGCTAGGAAACTGTATTTGAAGAATCCAATGGAACATTGTAAATGCATTGATTCATCATAATAAATTCTGAGTGTCTTATTCCATCAGGTCATCTTCCTTGATTGTGGAACTCAAACAATGTCCCATTTCATGAGGAAAACAAACAATAAAAATTGCTACTGAATTATTTTCCCCAAAGCAAATTCTGTAAGACTGAAATCATATGTTTAGACTTTACAAAAAAGCTTTTCTTTCCTAGTGAATATAAAGTGGAAACATCTCCATTCATATTCCATAATTATCTAAATCTATTCATTTACCTAGACATGGCTCATAAATGTGCTTAGCATTTTGTTTGCCTCAAAGACAGATGGCAGCAGTAGTAGCACAATTAACCAATGTATTGAATGAACTATATGTTTCCCAATTATCAAGTTTAAATTAATCAATTTATAGAACTTAGTTTTAAAAATACAGAAGGAATCATAAGACATAAATACATAATCACAAGCAAATGGAAAATTTCTCAAATAAAATATATTTAAATAATTGTCAAGGTTAGTAAATAGGATGTTAGTTGCTCTGTGAAGAAATTTGTTGGTCTTACCAGATTATTGTCTCTTCTGAAAAAAAAATGCTGTGCTTTTGTCAACTCATCTTTTATCTTTGGTTCTCCAAATAAATTATTTCATTCATAACTATGTTTTGAAGATTCATGCATATTTCTTAAAAATAGTTTAGTCTTTCAGACTCACAGTTTTTCACTGTATTTATTTTTATAGTTATAACAGACTTATCGTTTCTCCTAATGATTAGCAGACATATGCTTCTAGATTTTAACCAGAGAAAATAATGTGAACATAAATTTCCAAATGTGTCCAACTTAGAATTTGTCCCCAGAGTATCTAGTGTTGCTTTCAAACTCATACCTCCAATAATGGCATGATGTGTCACTGTGACTGATTTAATAAAGAGCTGAATGGCCAATAGCTAGGCAGGAAGAGGTTAGACAGGACATCCAGGAACAGAGAGGACTCTGGGAACAAGAAAGGTGGAGGAGCCATGCAGACACAAAGAGGAAACAGGTGCAAGATGGAAGAGAAGTAATGCTTTGTGGCAAGATGTATACTAATATAAATGGGTTAATTAAAGTTATAAATGCTAGTGGAGACAAGCCTAAGCTAAAGGGCAAGCTTTCATAATTAATAAGTCTCTGTGTTGTTATTTCTGAGTTGGCTGGAGGTATAGAGAAAGACTCAAATAATGTGAAGCACTTTCTAATATTTTTTGCTTATTTGTTTGTTTTAGCAACAGATTTCTCATGATATTAAGTGGACATTTGTTTTCTTCAGCAAGAATATATACATATTATTTTAAAAGCTTCTGTTACGCCATCTGCTGCAGGAGGAATTATCTTTGTTGATGACTGAGAAAGTAATTGATCTATTAGGATAGAATGTCATTATGAGTCATTTTGTTGCTATGTTCATTCAGTAGAAGAGCAGCAGTATATAGACAGAAACCGCTCATTCATTCCTGCCCACTGGGACCCAAATAATCACAGAGAAATGATATTAATTGCAATACTGCTTGGCCTATTAGCTCAGGCTTCTTATTAACTCTTACATCTCAAGTTAACCTATTTCTATTACTTTATATTTTACCTCTTGCTTCTTGGGAAGCTTCATGGTGTTTGCCTCCTTCAACATCTACATGGTATCTCTCTGACTGTAACTACCCTCTCTACATATCTCTGTTCAGATTTCCTGCCTGGTCTTATTCTGCTAAGCCATTGGACAAAACATCTTCCTTATTAACCAATGGTGATAAAACATATTCACAGCATACAGAGAGGAATCCCACATCATCTCCCCCTTTCTCTCTAAAAAAGAAGGTTTTAACTTTAACATAGCAAAATTACATATAATAAAACAGGTCAATCAAGAATTACAGTTAAAATATTTATGTCTAATTTATCTTTTATCATAACTAAGGAAAACTGTAACTATCTAGTCTTCAATTTTTCAAAGACCCCAGAAGGATATAATATTACCTAAGTAAACAAGAAGTGCATTGTAAGCAACTTCCAAAGTTCTAGAATGGACAGAGACATCTTGCTGACTGATCAGTAACCCAAAGTTCTTCTGTAATGTTGGGTCACCTATCTTCAGCCTATAGGTCCATAGCATCCAGCAGACTTTTCAATAAAGCAGGAAATGTGAAGATTCTTCTGCCTTGCAATGGCAAAGTTGTTTTCTTCTGTGTCCTATAGAATGTCTGCCTGACTCTTTCATTAAGTAGGAATGCTGAAGGACTGTCTCATGTTCTTTAGGCAAAGTTTGACAGTCATTTTTCTGTGGGTCTTGCATTTCCAGTTTATACAGCATATGATGAAGCAGTACAGGCAAGAGCAGTTTCTTGACCAAATGTCTAGCAAACTCCATAAGGAAACTCTTTGATGCCCAGTATCTTCTTGAAGTAACTGTTGCTCCCAGAAGCAGACATGTCTCACTGTTGAGAAAAGTCTAAGTTCTTAAAATCTTTTACTTGTCATATTTTGTAGGTGTTTGAAAGATTTGAAGAATACCTATTTTTCTGAAATAAATATCTGTACATCTATAATACCTAACTATCATGACTACAAGTTTAACTATTATAAATGACTATCTGGAGAAGGATGCTTAAAAGAAATCCCACACTAGCTCAGGATTGAGAAATAGATGGTTATTTATTTGGAGGTAGACTCATAAATCAGAATCCACTGCTGGAATGGAGACCAGAAACCAAATCCTACAGCCAGAAAAGAGAGCGGGCACATGCTCTACATCAGTATAAATAGTATAAGAGGCCATACCCCAATGGGCAGGCCTCTTTAAGACATCCTACAGCACCTCACCCCTTTGTTTAAATAAGAGAGTTCTAAGCCTAATACAAAATTATATACAATAAGAACAAATATATTCAATAATTATTCTATCTTAACTAGTTTAAGTCTTGTATAAAAAATAACTTGGCCAAGTCATGAGAGGAAAGTAACTACAACTATCTAGTCTCAATCCCATCAAAGATCCAAGAAGGGAAATTGTTGGGACCATTTGGAGTCCTGGCCTCCAGTTGCTCTTCCCTGCTAGAGATCTTTACTTTCCTTCTGATTTGAGTTACTGAAAGCTGTGTCAAAATTGTTTACCAGCTCTGCTTCACGAGCACGTGTTGCCTTGCCTTGAGGATCAGAGGATAAGGTTTTCTCACCCATTGGCCCACCTACTGTTGGGTATATAAGCCTCCATGGTGCTATTGAATAAAGGGCTTCTTATCAGTGACTAGAGGTCTGTGTCTCTGTCTGTCTCTCTGTCTGTGCTGTCTCTGTTTGTCTTTGTGTGTTTCCACCTCCAGCCCTTTGCCCAAAGCTCACGAACTGTATGGTAGCACATAGAGTGCAGACAGGCATCATGTGCTGTAGGAAATAATATTTCATGAGTAATCAGGAAGTGCAATCAAGCAACTTCCAAAATGTGCAACAAATCAAAGAGACAACTGGCTACCTGGGCAATCACCCAAAGTCTCATTTGCAACACTGAAGCAACCAACTTTGGCTAAGGCCTAGAATAACTGACAGACCATTTTCAGAGTCAGGAAATTTTTCAAAACCGCCCTACCCTGTCTTGGCAAGACTTGACAGTCAAATAATCACACAGAAACTATATTAATTACAACTCTGTTTGACCTATTAGCTCAGCTTTCTTACTAACTAACTCTTACATCTCAAATTAACCAATTTTTATTACTTTATATTTTACCACGAAGCTCGTGTTACCTCTTGCTTCTTGGGCAGCTCCATATCTGCCTCCTTCAGCAGCTATATAGCATCTCTCTGACTCTGCCTACTCCCTCTATATCTCTGTTCAGGTTTCCCACCTGGCCTTACTCTGCTAAGCCATTGGCCAAAACAGCTTCTTTATTAACCAATGGTAATAAGACATATTAAGAGCATATAGAGAGGAATCCCACATCTGCATTTGATTTATCCCTAGGTCCCTGCCCTATATAATCTGAGGTTATTGGTCACCAAAGCAGCTTGGGTAAGGGTTCTATCTTCTGGGGTGGGCCTTAAGTCCAATCAGATTTTAGTTGGTTGCTCCAACAGTTCTGTGGCACTTTTGCATTAGCAAATCTTGCAGATAGGACATCATTTTAGGTCAAAGGTTTTGTAACTAAGTTGGGGTTCACATTTCTTCTTTGGCAGTATGCAGAGTACATTTCGATTTAATGGATAATAGTCAGTAGTTCTGAAGGCTCTAGGTAGGCACCAGTTCAACTTCTTTGTGTTCATTGAGTTGATAAGCTGTTGCCTTCAGCAATAGGGTCTTGTCCTCAGCCTGTGGAAAGTAACCTATATATGACCTTGGCTACAGCCTAGGTTGTTTGGAGGTTCTCATAGGACCACTTTTGCCAGCAACTCAATTAAATGTGACCCATTCCTGGTACTGGAAACTTTATTTGGTGATTAGAGATGTCCAGTTGGTGCTCTATTTCTCTCATTATTTTGTTTAGATTATCTTCATATATGTATATATTTTAAGAAGCTTCTCTTTATTTCCATACTACCTATCAAATCACTTATAGTTTTAACTGCCTTTCTTCATTTTTTTCTCCCATGTCTTCCTCTTCCCTCCCATTCCATAATTATCTCTCCCATTCAAGCACTGTAGTCCACCCATAACTATCTATTCTAGTTCCCTTTCCTAGAGAGACTTATCTATACCACCTAGTTCCTTAGGGAGACCCACAGCCAGAAAATAAACAAGAAAAGTGTGACAAAAATGTCATAGTCTGGAATGATTCAGATACCAACAATAATCTTCAATGCCTTGATCTCCAAAACTTCTAATTTTAATGGATATTATTGTGCTAAATGAGCTAAGTAACTTGTGGTATATAAGTTTTACATGAAAATGATGGAGAGTTGCATTCCTGATTATATGTAGAGTGTTATATAAGGCAATGATGTATGTTGATCCAAACAGTTATGAATTAGATAGTCAAAATGATTTTGTTCACATTAAATTGCATTGATTGCATGCATCCTACTAGTCCTTCCATAAGGATGAAATTAAACAATAATAAACATATATAATAAACAAATATTTATATGCAGCTAATAAGCTTTTAAAACATGAAATGAAAGTTGGCAAGTACCATTCTCTGAGTTTAATTTGTTGGCTTGTAAATTACATGAATACTCTTTTCTTAAATCTGTGAAGCACCCACTAAACTTTGACTCTGTGTGCTGAAAATTTTTTTAACATAAAACTGTTACTATTGATAGATTCCAACACTTGATATTCTTTTTATTTATATAAAGTGTCTTATCCTACTATCCCATCAATCATTTGGAAAGAGCAGATTAATATGTCATCTATATTTTTGAGTTTTCCCTTTTTAGTTTATTTCATGTCTAAAGTCAATGTTCTCCACATATGTGCATGTGTATGTGTGAATGAGTGTGTGTGAGTTTGGTGTGAGGGCATGGATATTGTCTATGTTTCCCCCAGAATATGAGATCTTCTGTCAGGCAAGAAAGTATCTGTTCCAGGAACTATGGCAGCTATGATGTTATGAGATTATGTGACACATGGAATATGTTGTTTGGTTTCTGCTACTTTTTTAAAGATTATTTTTATAATGATTTCATTTGTCCACATTTTATTTATAGTTACAAATTGCTGCTATGCTTTTCAAATAGTGGTTATCTTCCCCACACAGACTGTAGTTTATATCATAACTCATTTTTTCTTTTGATATTTACCTGTTACATTTTGCAGCTGCAGTGTTAAGGTTAAAGCATTCAGTTTGTTACACCATCAGCTGACTTTTCTGTTTGTGAGTTATTATGTGCATATGTGTGTATGGCATAACGTTCATGTATATGTCCATGAACATTCAGTCTGGAGGAGAACATCTGGTATCCTGCTCCATCACTCTTCATCTGTTTCCCAGAATACTTATACCTCTCTATACACTGTCAGCTGAAGTTCAGGGGAAGCCATCAGTCCTCCTACATCTGCCCTTGACAACACTGAGTTTACAAGTGCACATGGCCACACCCATGCTTTTTATGTGAGTGTGGAGATCTGAACTCAGTTGCTTATGGCTACAAAGGAAAGTGCTCTCCCTCTCTGAGCCATCTTTCCAGCCTCATATCATCAACTGATATTTTTATCATTACAATATATGCTTTTTTTTTTACATTTCCCCTCTCTACTCAAACTCTGTTCTTCTCTATTAGCTACATTTTTTTCCTTTTAGAAGACCAATTATACAACATAAATTATAAACAATAAGCATATCCTCACTACTTTTTCGTGCTTTGTTTATTTGGTTTCTGCATTTTCTCAATTTTTGTCTACTGTATTTTAGTCAATATATTTTCTACTACCATGCATATAGTGATCATCTTTGCTATTATATGTGCTCTATTGCTGAATCCATACATTAGTATTTATTCTTTTTTGTTTTGAAGTTCCTTTCATATAATGTGTTTGAACACAGTCCTTCAACTTACACTTGCATCTTTGTTTCTGTCTGTTCTAATGAAATTTTAAACTTTCAGTGAAGTGCCAAAAATACACAGATTAATCAATTTCTCAAGTATGTTAGAACAAGTATCTGCCATCCTGACACTCGTACACCATCAAGCTCAGGTATGTTTTTCTACAGTTAAGTATACATCCCTGTATAATCAAATTGCAGGAATCAAAATCAGAAAACATGTGTACGTCCACCACTACGGTATGATTTACAGTTCCTCAACAAGTGTGGTTTTATTAAAAAAAAATGTCCTTTTGCTGGATTTAAGTTTTTTTATTTAGTTTTTCCAGGGACATTACATTTGGATGGCTATGCATTTTATTCTTTGCATATAGAATCTTGTTTCACCTTAACCTCAATCAGAATATGTGCACATTCTCTTTATGTCAGATTATTGACAACTACATCCTAGAGGTGAATTTGTGTTCTTCTCATGTGTATTTCTCAGCAGGTGCACCATGATGTTTTATCATCATATTCATTTATAACTACTTCATTAATGTAACACCCTTGTTAGATCCAGAATAAAACATTAAATTATGTTTTGTCTTTTACTATTTCTAGTCTGCTGCCATTATTCTAATATAGTTCTCAGATGGCGAACTTCCCATTCCAGTGCTCTTTTCACGTTACCACCTGATAAGTAAAATTCACTCCTTCCCTATGAATGTGTTCATTTTCTTCGACGTGAATGTCATGGTTCCTATTTTACCCCATGAATTATAATCTAATATTTTAATTATCTATGTTAAGCTTTGAAGTTTCACACATATGCTAAATGGAGACTTTTAAGTTGTTTTTAAGACCACCACTTTTTAAAAAAGCATTATTATATCTTAAAGTACTTCATGTTCCTTTTCTACCATTTTCTGATATAATCATGGTTTCTTTTCTCCAAATTGACAGAGATACATATACTACACACACACACACACACACACACACACACACACACACACACACACACACACATCTTTCTTAGGTGTGTACATGTTTCCCCTAAGAAAGACACATAGGAGAGCTATGTATTCATATTTTTTTTTCTGCAATTGCAGCAGAACATAGGATTCTTTTGCCATTTCTCTTTTCCACCTTTGTAATTCTGCAATGTGATTGAGAATTCGGGATAATATTTTCTGCTTTTATTTAGCCTGTTCATCAGTCCTCATGTCTTTAGCCTCCTTATCATTGACAGGCACAGAAACTCTCATCTGTAGACATGATATTTCAGTTTTCTTTGGTTTCCATACCTAAATGAGATATTGGTTACCTGTCCTTTGCACAGGCTCCCTTTTCTACATTCTGTTGTTTATCAGCTTTGTGTCAAGGTCCCTAATTCCTGGGCAGCTACCCTCCCCTCTCACCTGTGTGCTGACTCAACTCTCCCTTCTGTTACTCATTTCATCCTTCTCAGGTGCCCAGAGTCTGCTCTGAGCTAGGGCTATAGTAATGGGAGGCTCAGTGCAGCTCTAGCTTGCTCTTATTTGTAGGATGCATGAGAATATTTAGGAATATTCAATATTTAAGGAAGATTTAACCTACTGTGGCCTTCATTCTCGGTAGGTCTTTAAGTTGATTTTGCTGTGAGACTGCCTAGGATTTCAATCCTTTCTGCAAGATTTCAAAATCTACTACCTTATATCATAATTTTGGAACACAGAATGAGCAGCAGGCATTCTCATCCACTTCAAATCTCATAAGAGGGTCTTTGCCTTTCAAGCCCTGTGTATTTAAGAGCCTCAAATTCCACTTTTTTATTACCCCATGAAAGAATCCTTACCGGTTCATTTGCATACTCACTTCATCTTTGTCATTCACTAGTTAATTCAATAACCATATCCAGGAAATTTCTGGAACCTTGAGTGACTGTTTCCCCTTGGGAAATTTGCCTCCAATGCCTTGATTCTTTCATCAACTTTCCAATAATGTCCACTTTTGGTTGTTCTTTATCAATGTGTTGGTCTACCACAAATAATTCCATTTTAATCCTGTTTCCATTATAAAACCAAAGTGATGAAAATCCTAACCACAAACCACAGCCATTGAAAAGATAATAAGACAAGAGGATAAAAGGCAATGAAAAGCATATTTTCAACCTCCAGACTAAAGGATTTCAAAATACATATCCATAAGATGCATTTTTAAATTATGTTTACTGATGCGTGTCTATGTGTAGGTATGAACATATGATTCAATTTGCCTGTGGATATAAAAGAGCTCTTTGGATCCATCAGAGCTGGAGTTATAGGGGCTTGCAAGTAACTCGATATGAGTGAGGGAACTGAACCTAGGTTATCTCCAGGAACAGGTGCTTTTAACCACTGAGCTAAATTCTCCAGACATTTGAAAACATTTTTAAACAGTGTAGCTTTTGTTTCATGAATATAATTACTTAAACACATTGTAATTCCAAACCAAGAATTAATACAAATTGAAACATCCATAGATACAAAAAAAATTGTAGTAACCACCTGGGTACTAAGGGATTACCATGGAATAAAGTTAGAATTCAACAATTCTACCCCTAGAAAGCCTACAAACTCATAGAAACTGAACAGTCAACTACTGAACCACCCCTGCGTCAAGGAAGAAATAAAGAAATCAAAGTCTTCATTGAATTCAATGAAAATAAAGACACAACATAGGCAAACCTATGGGACACTATGAAAGCAGTGTTAAGGAGGAAAGTTCATAGCACTGAGTGCCCACATAAAGAAAACTGAGAAAGCTCACATTAGAGACTTAACGGAACACCTAAAAGCTCTAGAAAGAAAAGAAGCAGACTCACCCAGGAGGGGTAGAAGGCTGGAAATAATCAAACTGAGGGCTGAAATCAACAAAACAGAAACACAGAAAACAATCCAAAGAATCAATGAAACAAAGAGCTGTTTTTTTGAGAAAATTAACAAGATTTACAAACCCCTATCCAAATTCATCAAACGGCAGAGGGAGAACACGCAAATTAACAAGATCAGAAATGAAAAGGGGGACATAACCACAGACACTGAGGAAATTCAGAAAATCATTAGGTATTACTACTAAAGCCTATATGCCACAAAATTGGAAAATGTAAAAGAAATGGACATTTATTTAGATAAGTACCATTTACCAAAAATAAATCAAGACCAGGTAAACAATTTAAATAGACCTAAAAGTCACGAGGAAATAGAAGCTGTCATCAAAAACCTCCCAACCAAGAAAAGCCCAGGACCAGATGGTTTTAATGCAGAATTCTACCAGAACTTCCAAGAAGAGCTAATACCTATACTCCTTAATGTGTTTCACATAATAAACACAGAAGGGTCATTACCAGACTCTTTTTATAAGCTACAATTACCCTGATACCAAAACCACACAAAGATGCAACCAAGAAAGAGAATTACAGACCAGTCTCACTTATGAACATTGATGCAAAAATTCTCAATAAAATACTGGCAAACCGAATCCAAGAACACATCAAAAAAAATCATCCATTATGATCAAGTAGGCTTCATCCCAGAGATGCAGGGCTGGTTCAACATACGGAAATCTATCAATGTAATCCATCATATAAATAAACTGAAAGAAAAAAACCATATGATCATTTCATTAGATGCTGAAAAAGCATTTGACAAAATTCAACACCACTTTATGATAAAGGTCTTGGAGAGATTAGGGATACAAGGATCATATCTAAATATAATAAAAGCAATATATAACAAGCCAACAGCTAACATCAAATTAAATGGAGAGAAATGCAAAGCGATTCCACTAAAATCAGGAAAAAGACAAGGCTGTCCACTCTCTCCATATCTCTTTAATATAGTGCTTGAACTCCTAGCAATAGCTATAAGACAAAATAAGGAGATCGGGGGATTCGAATTGGAAAGGAAGAAGTCAAACTTTCGTTATTTGCAGATGATATGATAGTGTATATAAATGACCCCCAAAACTCTACCAAAGAACTTCTACAGCTGATAAATACCTTCAGTGAAGTGGCAGGATACAAGATCAACTCAAAAAAATCAGTAGCCCTCCTATACACAAAAGATAAAGAAACAGAGAGGGAAATCAGAGAAACATCACCTTTCATGATAGCCACAAATAGTATAAAGTATCTTGGGATAACACTAACCAAGGAAGAGAAAGATCCATTTGACAAGAACTTTAAGACCTTGAAGAAAGAAATCGAAGAGGACACCAGAAAATGGAAGGATCTCCCATGCTCCTGGATTGGTAGGATCCAGTAAAAATGACAATTCTACCAAAGGCAATCTATAGATTCAATGCAATCCCCATCAAAATTCCAACAAAATTCTTCATAGACCTTGAGAGAACAATAACTAACTTTATATGGAAAAACAAAAAGCCCAGGATAGCCAAGACAATCCTATACAATAAAGGAACTGCCAGAGGCATTACCATCCCTGACTACAAACTCTATTACAGAGCTACAGTAATGAAAACAGCTTGGTATTGGCATAAAAACAGAGATGTTGACCAATGGAATCCCTGGATATTAACCCCCAAACCTATGAACACCTGATTTTTGACAAAGGAGCTAAAGTTATAGAATGGAAGAAAGAAAGCATCTTCAACAAATGGTGCTGGCATAACTGGATGTCAACCTGTAGAAGAATGAAATTAGATCTATATCTATCACCATGCAAAAACTCAAGTCCAATGGATTAAAGACCTCAATATAAATCTGACCACACTGAACCTGATAGAAGAGAAAGTGGGAAGTAGTCTGCAATACATGGGCACAGGAGACCACTTCCTACGTATAACTCCAGTAGCACAGACAATAAGAGCAACAATGAATAAATGGGATCTCCTGAAACTGAGAAGCTTCTGTAAAGCAAAGGACACTGTCATTAAGACAAAAAGCCAACCTACTGAATGGAAGAAGATCTTCACCAACCCTGCATCAGACAAAGGCCTGATCTCCAAAATATATAAAAAACTCAAGAACCTAGACATTAAAATTCTGAATAACCTAATTAAAAAATGGGGTACTGAACTGAACAGACAATTCTCAACAGAAGAATTTCAAATGGCCAAAAGATACTTAAGGTCATGTTCAACTTCCTTGGCAATCAGGGAAATGCAAATCAAAACAAATTCAAGATACCACCTTACACCTGTCAGAATGACTAAAATCAAAAAAATTAATGATAACCTATGCTGGAGAGGATGTGGAGTAAGGGGAACACTCACCATCCATTGTTGGTGGGAATGCAAACTTGTGCAACCACTTGGAAATTAGTGTGGTGGTTTCTCTGGAAACTGAGAGTCAACCTACCTCAGGATCCAGCAATTCCACTCTTGGGAATATACCAAGTGATGCCCAATCATACTATAAAAGCATTTGTTCAACTATTTGTAATAGCCAGAACCTGAAAACAACCTAGGTGCCTCTCAATGGAAGAATGGATAAAGAAAGTGTGGCACATATATACGTTAGAGTTCTACTCAGCAGTAAAAAACAATGACATCTTGAATTTTGCATGCAAATGGATAGAAATAGAAAACATTATACTGAGTGGGATAACCCAGACCCAAAAAGATGAATATGGTATGTACTCACTCATTAGTGGATTCTAGCCATAAACAAAGGACATTGAGCCTATACTTCGTGATCCTAGAGAGGCTAAATAATAAGGTGAACCCAAAGAAAAACATATATAGATCCTCCTGGATATTGGAAGCAGACAAAATC
>PVIU01031013.1:0-15374 GCA_004026605.1 Ondatra zibethicus
TTTACAATTTGCAGTTTTGCATCTCTTATATCTCTTCACTCAGTGTGTGGATTTTTTTATCTGTTTTTTTTTTTTTTGCTAAGTCTTAAAGAAACTCAAAAAAAATGAGAATTCTCTCTTTTAATTTTATTGCACTCCAAATCACTGTGATTTTCATGTGCTGAATTTTTAAAAGAATAAGTTGATTGTGACAACTTCATATGGAACAAATAAGATCACTTATTCCAAAAGCATCTGCTCACTGTATTATTCTGTCATTTCTTGATAATTATTACAATATTTCAAACTTTTTATTCATTATTATATTAGCCATGATGATGTGTGATCAGTCATCTTCAGTGTTTTCAGTTTATTGTTTTGAGAAATCAGAAAAGCACCAATAAGTGATAGTCCATTCAAATGGTAAATATTGTATAGGTAGTGATTGCTTCTCTGTAAGGCCTTTACACATTCCTTTTCTTTCATTGAGATACCTGATTTTGTTAGAGACAATAGTGTTAAACACTCTATAAAAAACAAACTGAAGTAGCATGCCTGTCATTTTAAATAAAAATCTAGAAATCATTACATTTATTAAGAAAGACATATATTTAAAGCTAAGAAAATCTGAAATGAATGTCTTTGTTTTTTTTTTACCTAAAAGATAATTGCAAAGAAAATCTACCTTAAGAAAATTAGCAGTGATACTTTGTTGTACAACATACAGTTGACAAAAAAAATGCATCATTTTATATTCCCTAGGATGTCAATAATTTTACATGGCTTGTTTTGTTCCAAAAGTGGTTTAGAGCTGTAAATATTCTATGTCTCAGACATGCCTGAAGATTTGATGTTCATCTTTTATATCTAGTTAAAATCAATTAAGCTGATGCATATTTTAAATTATTTTTAAGCATATAGTAAAAATATTGCCTAAAATATAATAAAAGCAGTCTAAACTCCAGTTGTTTATACACAAAATTTACACTTAAGGAAGTGTTTTTGTTCTTGAATTCTATGTTTTGTTCACTTAACATCTTTATCATTTCACCTGTCCTGACTTAATATATTGAATTAACACACAACTTTGACAATGCTTGATGTTTTTGATGGATGTTCCTTCAATGGTGTTTTTTGTTTTTTGCCTTCTATTGGTTGTTTGGCAGCATCACATATTAATAAACATTCTAAAACTACATAACAAGTTAAGTACTAAAATCCAGTGATGATTTTTGGATTTTTTTGTATTTACTCATTTTCAAAATACAATGTCTTCATTTTAAAATACTTGACTTTATATCTTATCAACCACAATTTTGAATCTATCATGCCAGTGTTTCTTATGTTAATTATTCTACATTATCTTATTTGACTAGAACCATGTTTAGGATACAGAGGGATTCATGAAATATTTGTTGAATCTTAAACATAGAAATAAATCTGTGGATTATCTTAATGAAATAAATATTTTATAGTTTTCAGTTTGCATGTGTATAAATATGCTATACTTTGCATGCATTAGTCTAGTAGAGTGTCATAACATGACACCACAGATTGCAGAATTCCAAAATGTTGGCAGAAGAAATGAGTTTGTGAGGCTAACTGGTTAACTTTCATATGGTTGCCTTTTCACTTGCAAGGTCTTTCTTTTGTGTTTTTCAGAAAAAAAAAGATTAGAGGTTTCTCTTCTTAGAATAAGGTTTGCAGTATAGAATTACAATTATTACTTGAGAGATTTTGACCTCTAAAAATTCAATATGATTTTATATAATGAATAAATATCAAGTCAAATGCTTAAAGTTTTATCTGTTTCTATTGGGCATCTGTAATTATTTTATTCTTTCCTTACACAGAATCATAACATCTTTACAAATTCTCATTAATTTGTTTTCTTATATTTTTCACAGATGGTAATGTCTAGAGCATTGTCAAGATAGGGACAATAATCACAGTTTTTCAGATAATATAGACAAAGTACAAACTGTGAAATATGTATAATAATGCATCTAGGTAGGTACTTGTTAGGTTTAATGTTTGAGCCCTTATTGCTGTAATTCTTCTTTATTTTATATATTTTTATTCTTAAATTTTTTAAATTTGGTTTTTCATTTCATAAATTGACAATAAATTGGAAACAACCCTTGTTTTACTCATTTTTTCCACCAATGTGCTAATGTACTGAAGTTTTTAAATTGATTTGACAAATGTATTCCAACTTGTTTACATCACTGATGTTATAGCTTACCAATACAGTGTTCCTGTCCTTACTTTCAACACTATTGTAGATGTATTTACTCTTATTTGACAGACAATAAATTGAATATTCTATTTTATTTTAAGGTCTAAGACATGTGCCACATTAATCTAAATTTCAATTTATTTTTTTAAACTTGCTTCTAATATTTAGCTCACTAGAAAATTACTTATTTTTACTTCACTCTTTTCATAGTAGTTTATTTAATACAAAAAAACCTTGAAGTTTCCAAAGTAGGTAGAAATATTGACAAGGGTATCAAAGGTTTATCTTTACTTAAAAAGTTTAGAGAAAACATTTTGATTTCAGAATGGCTTCTAGGTAAAAAGTCTCAAAGGAAGAGAGTTTTGTTACAGGTATAAATATAGGTGAAACAAATTAATTGGAATCACAGAGTGTATTGAAGTAGCATTGTGAAACCTTCTTTTTCTTTTCTATTGTTAGCTAAATGCATTAGAACAAAAAATGATGACCTTCATAGATAAGATTGAAATGAAGTAAAAATGCTTTCAGTTCCAATTTTACCTTGAAGGTTGATTTTTATCAGACATCCTAAATGCAGTTTTTAAACAAAATTTGTTGGCAAGGGTAAACTTTTAATGTTCTTTTCCAATCCTTTTTAAAAATATAATTGTCATTTTAAGCATCATCATCTATTTTGTTAGTATGACTATTGGAGTAATTTTACTTAATCGAAAAACTGTATAACATAAATGTCTTAGTAAATATAAACATATATTCTACTGTAATATGTTCATATATTTTATATATTTGGACTGAATAGTTTCTATTCAACTAAATATTTCAGAAATCTTTTAGTTTCAAATATATTGTTCATCATATATTTTATTAATACTTAGTATTCTTTACACAAATATAATTATCTACATGGCATTCACTTTGGCTATGATTGGACTTTCTGTCTCTTCACTATTATCAGACACGATGCATTCTATTTGCTTTATGACAGTTAATCAGTACAATCAGACATACAAAA
Organism: Ondatra zibethicus; assembly: GCA_004026605.1. NCBI lineage: Eukaryota > Metazoa > Chordata > Mammalia > Rodentia > Cricetidae > Ondatra > Ondatra zibethicus. The sequence goes on from PVIU01031013.1 coordinate 3,231, forward strand.
TGTGTCCCTTTTTTTTAATCTGAAAAGGACTGAAATAAAAATGGTTAGGCAGTTTACTTAGTCACATAGCAAGTGAGTAATGATTGATTGCTATTAAACAAAAAGCAATAAATTCAATCAAATCTTGTTCGAAATGAAGTTATAGGCAAAAAATTGTTAGCTGCTACAACTGATCCATCAAATACATATTGGGTAGTTAACTAATAAGTAATAACAATATGTGCACTAGTTATGTGCATTAAAGCACACTTATATACTGATTCTCTATTCAGTCTCCATAAGCAATCAGTAGGTAAATAGATGCATTTAATGTTATTGCTTTATGTTTAGGATTTTAATGAGACAATATCATTAAAATTTTTTCATGAGATTTAACCAATATAAACATATCTTTGAAATAAGTGACAGTGCCTCTCTATTTGAGTGCATAGTAATCAAATAAATAAGTGGAATGAATGTAATTTTAAAGATGAAACATTTGTATAAACCATCCCAACTGCAATGCAGCTTTCTGTCTAGTTCTGATCTAATCGTAATGAAATATAAATTATTTTCTATTTTTAAAAGTCAGTGTGTCACTTGAGATTTTATCCCTTCTGATTATTTTTTCCTTGAAAATAGACTATAATCTCATACAATGTATCCGAACCACACTTTCCCCTGCTTCTACTCCTCCCTGCTTGCCTCCACCACATTTTTCCCAAGATCCACACTCCAAACCCTTTGTTTCCTTTCAGAAAAGATTATGCCCCCAGGAGACTATAACCAGACACCAAAAAAAAAAAAAAAACCAAAAACCCAAGTTACAATAAGATAAGGCAAATATCCTCATATAGAGGCTGAACAAGGAAATCCAGTAGGAGGAAAACAGTCTCAACAGCAAGCAAAAGAGTCAGAGACACACATTTTCCCACTGTTAGAAATCTCACGAAACCACCAAGCTAAAAGCCATAACATATATGCAGATGACCTGGTAGAGACCAATGCAGGATTTGTTCTTACTGATTCAGTCTCAGTGAAGCCATATGAGAGCTGCTTATTTGATTCAGTGGGCCATGTTCTCTTAGCATCCTGTATCTCCTCTGACTCCTACAATCTTTCCTCCCTCACTTTTGGAGGGTTCCTAGAACTCCCAAGTGAGAGAACCAATAAAGAAATCCAATTTAGACACATATACACACTCTCTCTGTATAATGACTGGTTGTGGGTTTCTGTTCATGCTGCCATCTGCTGCCTGAGGAAACCTCTCTGATGATGACTGGACAAGGCACCTATCTATGAATATAGAGGAACATCATTAGGAATCATAATATCATTGGTCTTTTTCCAGTCATGTCTGGCTCTACCCTAGGTCTATGGGCTATCCAGTGTCTGGTTCCTGGCCATCAAGGCAGTATAGGGCATGGGATCCCTTTTGTAGTGTAGAGCAGGTTAAACCAGATGTTCTATATTACCCCCATCATATCTTGCAGTCAGAACAATTGTAGACTGGGAATTTTGTGGCTGGGGTGATATCCAGGTTTCTCATTTTGGAGCCCATAGAGTATATTCCTGTGTCAAAGATACTAGCACGTAGGGATAAGGTTCCATGAAAGCACTAATTCCATCTTTTTACATTTAATAAGATTGTGGGTGTTGTGCTTGGCAATTGGGTTCCACTGTTAGTTGCAGAAAGGGACTCTCTAACCTAGTATCAGTCTAGATTGTTTAAAGGATATTCATGGGACCCCCCTGGCCAATGACACAAATTAATATGCAATGTAATTGATGCCATTATGTCCCCTTTTTACTTATATATGTTGATATACTTTGTTCTTTCGCAAGATAAATGCTATTGTATGTAACATATTGAGGAGAGAGATTCTTTCTGATATTACAAACCTGTCAAAGAATTCATGGATAGGGAGATCATAACCACAGCAAAGAACTAATAATTGTTGTTTTGCTAAATGGCTATGATGTCAAACTACCTTCTCAATATTGATGTTTATAATCATAGATAGTGGTGTTTACAGCTTATATCAGTGAAGTTTCTTTTAGCATTAGGCAGGAGTTAATGCAGAGATTCATAGATTATCTAAATATTGAGAATAAATGCCTATAGACTACATGAACCTATACAGTAATCTCTATCATATACCAGCCCATTCTCTAAAGGTTCATGAAACATTGTATTAAAAAATAATTTAAGAACTAGAGAATGAGAGGTCTTGTACAATACTGTATTCTTAATAGGAAATAAATGCTAATGGTTGTGGGGACAGTTATGTAACCACTAATGTGTTACCTGTGTTCCCATAAATTATATTTCTGTCATTCTCATGTTCATGTATTATGCAACATTAATAAAACTCAGTGGGTATAAATGAAAGACATCTACGTTGTATGTAGTTTGTTTGCAAGAGAAAGAGTTGCAGTGGGATAGAGAATGAATAAGTAAGAGTTAAATAAATTGTTCCAGAGACAGCATATACATGCATGAAATTGACAATGAAGATTAAAATTTATATCTATATATCTATGTGTCTATATATTTATAGAAATAAATTATTGCTAAATTTTTAAATCCAACTTTTGAGTCAAGTTCTGAAATGTATTCTCAAAATAGAATCTGCATATGGTGAAGAAATCTATACAAGAAAGCACAGTGTGAAGGCATCACATTGGCATAAAAAGAAGTGTGTTCTTTATTCTTACTTTAAAGGCAAAAGTTCCAACATTAAGCTCAGATACACAATGTTCCAGATATCACCAATTATTAGCAAAAAATCTACTTTGTAAAAACATTATCTCACTAATTTGTGAATTAAGGTTTCAACATACAAATTTGTGAGAAACATTTAAACCATAATTATATCATAGTAGAAATGCACAAGACACTCTGGGATAACTTAATCTTATAAAACACTAGCACAAATTTTAATTGGTCTCAATAATAAAAACCTAGAGTCGGATATAGGTATTAGTGCTGAAAAATCAGAGAAGCAGAACAGTCAGTCATTAGTTCTTACCTCTACCTCAGACCAAAAGGGTGATCCTTTTTTTGAATCCTCAGACTGACTGCTGTCTCTACAAAACCTCAGACTGCATGCTCAAAGTAAATCCTTAGACTGCATCTGAGCCCCTGTCTCCTCTTGCTTTATAGTCCTCTCTTAGCCAAGCCTTATTACTCCTGTCTCCACCTCCCTGGTATTATTAAAAAAGGCATGTGATCCCAGGTGCTGGGATCCTCTTTGTGTGAGCTCTGTTTCTCTTTTAGACTGAATCAATTTTGTGTAGCCCCGAGTGGCCTTGAACTCACAGAGATCCCTCTGTCTCTGTCTCCCAAGTCCTGGGATTAAAGGTTTGTGCCACCCCTGCCTGGTCTCTATGGCTAACTACTGGCATAGCTCACACTCTGATCTTCAGGCAAGCTTTATTTGTTAGATTACAAACAAAATATCATTAAATTTAACTAAGGAAATTTTTAGTCAGAAAATTTAAGAGACTTATTTTAAGTCTGATGGATTGGATCATGCCAATACTCTTAGTTATTCAGTGTACTAGAGCAGGAAGAATACTTAAACTATTGGCCTGAAAACAAAATAAAAGGTATCACAAAACTCCCTTTCAAAATAAAAACAAAGTATTAAAAAAGCAAAACAATAATAAAGTAACTTAAGACTGCATGTTTCATGAAGCTTCTGAGACTTATTCTTAACCAAATGTTCTAAATAATGTTTACTTTTAATTTGCATTTAATTATATTTGTATTTCTTGTCAGAAGAACCCCAGTATAGTGGTATCTTAATAGTCAAGTAATAATCAAGTAAGACTCTTTCATATCAATGCGAGAATTCAAAGCTAAACTAAACTGAGTTTCAGTCTCTAGGGCCCTAGCATTTATTTGCACTTGAGACATTGTCTGCTTAACTTGCTAATAAACCACCTTTACCTTGTTCTTTCCACCAAAAAATTATATGGACATGTGACTTAATGTGCTAAAGATATTTTTTTATTGTGATATTGAATGGAAATGCAGTTTAGACAGGGATAATTAATCACCCAGATATGGTCAGGTGAGTAATTTCACATTTAGTGGATAATAAGTCACTTGTATTTTGGTGGGTTTTTTTTGTTATTTTTGCTGTGTATGTTTGTTTACTTTTTTGCCACTGACAGAAGTGAGGAATAAAATGTTACTTTATGAAGGGTATAATGTTTTTCATTTGATTGTACCTTCTAAGAAGAAAACATAGGAAGAATTTAATTCTTTAGTCTTATCATCTGAGTAGGAAGAAATTATGCAACTCTTCTACTAAAAATATTTTATCATGAAGTTCTAATGAATAGTCTCAATAATTAATGGCAAAAAGTAATATATGTTAAACTCTAAATCATGTAAAGATCAGATACTCCTAATTCTGAATATTTCATTGTATACGTCTTCTAGAAAAAGCTCACTACATATTAAAGCCTCATTAGAAAATTTTCAATTCTTTATTTAAGAAGAAAACAATTATATGTGTCAGTAAATACAAGAATGCAATAATGAGATAACATTTAGTAAATTAAGGTTTGCATAAGAAAAACTGTATAATCTGATTTTCTAGTACAGTTCTATCTGAAACTAGTAATGTCAAACAAAAGAAAATAAAATCATACAATTTTCACAATTTCTTATTTTGCATTATCTTTCATAGATAGTTATTTAATCCAGACTACCAGTGGTTAGTAGTGAAATACTCCTGAGAACCAGTGGTTATTTATAGTGAATCTTGCCCCCTTCTTATTTATTTGTTTTATTCTTCATTTTTGTTGTCATTTTTGATGTTTTAGGTAGTGTTATGGATCCATATCCAGATCCCAAAAATGTATGCAAAGATTCTAATGTTGAGCAACATCTCCTCAGACCAAGTTTTATTCTTTTATTTTTTGTACTTGTGTGTCCATTATTCTCATGACCAGATTCCTTTCTTGTTTCCATTTCTAATTTAAATATAATTACATCACTTGTCTTTCCCCTCAAGTCCCTCCAAACCTTCCCATATTCCCTCCCTATAACCCTTTCTGTGTACTGCCCTTCTTTAATCGAGAAGCAGGGAGAAACATGAATACAACTTAAGTGAGTCCATTTCTGTGTTAGTATGTATGTGGTTTCAGGGCTGATCACTTTGTACTCTGTAACCAATTGGGACATTCATCCCTGAAAAAAAGATTAATTTTCCCACTTATAGCAGTTATCCATTTTCTGTAGTTGTAAGGTTGGTACCCCATGAGATAACTAACCTCTTTACACATTAATTAGTTTGACTAACTGTATTGTCATTGTTCAGGTCTTGTTTATTCAATCCTGTCTAGGAGTTGCAGTGGGACAGCAGATTTCCTGGTATATTTACTCTTACAATCTTTACAATCCCTCTTTGAAATGTTCTATTAGCTATCAATGCAGAAATTGTTCTGCACCTGTATCCAATAATCCTTGGATCCTGACAATCATTTGATCTTTGTATTATGTTCAGTCGTGGTTTTCTGTGATGGTCTGTTTTCAAATGAAATTGTCCCCATATGGAGTGGCTCTATTAGTAATTGTGGCTTTGTTGGAGTAGGTGTTGCCTTATTGGAGGAAGTGTGTGACAGTGGAGGTGGCCTTTGATGTCTATCATGCTCTAGCTAAGCTCAGTGAAATAGCTCAGTTCAGGCTGCCTGTGAATTTTCTCCTTCATATTACCTGTGTCCTGCTATTTCCCTACTGCACCTCATGGTCATTTTAAACTTTGAAAGATTTTTTTTCTGTTATTCCATGTGTACTCAAATTCTAAGATGTTGGGTTAAAAACTACAAATAGGAGAGAACATGTCATGTTTGTCTTTCTGGGTCTGGGTCAACGTACTCCCTATGATATTTTCTAGGTTCAACAACTGCCATCCCCAATGCCCAGAAACTATTGTGGAACAGGGTCAGAAAGAGAAGTTGCATGTTAATTTGTGTGTATCTCAAAAAGTCTATATTCTACTTTGCATCCTAATGGATAGAATAAGGAATATAATAGATTCTATGATGTAAATCATCCTGTCTGCCTCAGAGACTTTTTTATTTTATTTACAGATATATATATATATATATATATATGTGTGTGTGTGTGTGTGTGTGTGTGTGTGTGTGTATGTGTATATGTGTGTGTGTGTGCATGTATACGTATACATAATTTATTTTTTATTCATTTTATCTACCAACCACAGTTCACCATTCCACCCTTCCTTCCTCTCCCCCTGTCTCCTCTCAGCACATGCCCTATCCATTCTTCTGAAAGGGTTAGGTCTCCCATGGGAAGTCAGCAAATCCTGACACATTAAGATAAGGAAGAACCAAGTCCCTCTTCCCTGAAACAAGGCTGGAAAACTGTGCCAGTGTCTTAAGATACTGTCCTTTTTCCTATAATTTCATTATTCCTGTTTAGAAATAGCCTCTTCTCATTTGTAATATTTTCAAGTCATTTATATATTTCTATGATTAAAATTTAATAATGTTTATCTAGCTGTGTCTTTAGTTTCATTTGTTTACATTGGTATTCCTAATGCTACTTTAATATACAAATTCATATTTGAAAAATATTTCAATTATTCTTAAATCACTTATTTTATTCATTCTTTCTGTATTTTGTCATTATTAGAAACTTAGGCTGTCTGCGTACCTTTTTCCTTATAAAGTATTATTTCAACTTATTATAGGTGAAATAATCTTTGTTTAGAGTGTGTGATTGATATTATTCAGATTTGCATAATTGCTCATATGACCTTTAGTCAAGGTTGAGTAAACCCATACCTATGGATCCTGTCAATATATATCCTTCATGGATAGTTAAAATTATGTTTGAAAGGAATGATTTGAATATTTTGAAAGGCTTCTGATGTGAGATTCCCTTTGTATACTGTGAGTGTGTTTTGCTACAATTGGTTAATGAATAAAGCTAGTTTGACCTACTGGCAGGGCAGAATGGAGCAACGTAGGAATTCCAAGCAGATATACAGGAGAAAGAAGGTAGAGTCAAGGAGAAACCATGTAGCCACTGAAGAAAAAAGACACCTGCCCTCTGGAACCTTATCGGTAAACCACAAGCTGTATGGTAAAATAGAAAATAATAGAAATGGGTTAATTTAAGATGTAAGAGTTAGTTAAAAGAAGCCTGAGCTAATAGGCCAGTGTTGTAATTTATATAGTTTTGTGTGGTTATGTCACGTTTGGGCAGCTGGGAAATGAACAAGCAGCCTCCAACTATACTTCATGATTACTGTTCTTTAGTATATGAGAATTAGGCAGGAGTACCTTTATTGAGGGATCAACAGCTGTTTGAAACTACCATTTCTCTGATTAATTAGTCTTTATTGTTATGACAATGGCTAAAATATTCACCTGAAAAATCAGTGTCTAAATTTTATTGTTTATTCCTAAAATTAACCTCAAGGCAATTCATGTTTAATACAGAAAAGGAATTTTCATTTTCCTTACTTTCTAAATTATATTTATATTGAGTTGATTTTTGGAATTATGTGCTTACTTATTATTAATAATTGTCATTATTATTTTAAGTGTTTTACAGCAGTAAACTTTACTTTGCTAAGCCTAGTCTTAGTATATTGCAATATAATTTCTAAATGTTGTAAATGCAATATTTCCTTATTATGAATTTTAAACAGATATACCATGAAGTACGATAAGATTCTCCTTCTCACTTCCCTCCTCTGACTTTTATTTGAATGTACCTGATACTTATACAAAGTCTAAAATATAGTACACAGAAGTCCAACAGAATGTTTATTTGGTTTAGAAGGGTTACTTATTTCCCTATATTATTGAGTATTTCTGTAAAGCTCATAATTTATAAGCATTTTTTTTTGTTTTTCAAACAGGATTCCTCTGTGTAACAACCCTGGCTGTCCTGGAACTAGATCTTATAATCTGGGCTGGATTTGAACTCACAGAGATCTGCCTACCTCTACATCCTAAGTGCTGGGATTAAAGGCATGTGCCACCACTGCCAAGCTAAGTAAGATCTTTTTTATATATGGCTTTCGTTAAACTACAGCAATCACTCATTTAAATGTATAGAAATCCCATGTTTTCTACTGACTATCCTAAGAAAATTAAAATAAATGAGACCATAGGAATCTTAATAGACAAACATTTTTACATTTCTTAGAGATATTAAGAACAATTTGAAATTTAAATAAAAAGACTGATTTTTATCCTTGAAGAACCAGTTAATGCAATACTTCTGCCCCATGACAGGTAACCCAGCGTCGAGGGCATGAGAGGGACATAGCTGGTACTGCTTCTCTCATCATGGCGTTGTGGTGGGTAGAAGGAAAAGATGCCCTCCTCCCTTGAATGTACCACCTCCAACTGACAAGGGAGCTGACTCTCCCTTTTACAAGCTGCAACACTGTGGAACATTGGCCCTCCACCTTACCTGGCCAGCACAGCAGAGCTGACCGTTTACTGGGCAGCAGGTCAGTCAACACTGAGGGTATGAGAGTGGGGAAAGCTGGCCACAGAATCTTCATTTGCCATGTGGTGAAGAGGGAGGGCGCCTCTTTGTCCCTGCCACCTGTTATGAGTGAGGGTGCTGACTCGGCCCCTTATCAGTTGCAGCAGTACACAAGGAAAGTGGATCCTGCACATTGACAAAACAGAAAGCAGAAATGACCCTATTGAGAGAAGCACTGATGAACTGTTCCAGAAAGTGAACATGGAAGATATGACCCCAACTCTCATCTATGATATGGCAGTGTAGGCACAGAAGTGATGACCTGCCCCCATTTTTCTGCCAGTAATGGATGGAAAAGCTGACCATGAGTACATAAGAGATGTAAAGTTGTCCCTGCCCCTCATCAGCTACAGGACTTGGGAGAATGGCCCCTGTACCTCACCTGAGCATAACAGTAGAGCCAGCCTTGGTGGTTCAGGTATGGGATTGTTGACCCTGAGGTTGTGAAAGCAAGAAATTGGCCCTGCCCCTTACTCAATGCTACAAGGGGTGAGCATGTCAGGGGACTGCAGGAGAGATCACACTAGGGGTGAAAATGGGTTGACCATACCTACAACTACCAAGGCCTAGAGCCAGTGTTATGAGTTAGCCCACCCCAACTTCCACCCCATCTATGATCTGTGGAACCAAGGAAGGGACCATCCCTGCAGACCCAAAACTGCAGGATATCTACAACACAGGGCATTAGCAGCATAACCAAGAGGTGTTCCAGTGAGGAGCCAGCATTGATAGTGTAGCAGAAACTAGAGGCCTAGAACCAGACAAAAGATTCATTGCAATGACCACTTGCAAGTAAATTTATATGTGGACAAAAGGGTTTACTGCATGACTCACTGTGTCACACTATAACTTTCATGATGAAATTTTTCCTTTTCACTTCTTTTTTTTCTTAAATTTTATTTCATTTTGGGAGGAAGGTTGCAAAGGCAGAGGGTGAATACAAATGGACAGGTAAATGAAAGGGATGGAAACACACGATGTGAAGGACACAAAGAATAAATAAAAAGAAATACTGGAAGAAAGAAAGACTGAAACTCATGAGGGCAAATTCTTGTGGGATGTCAAAGAACATTTCCCTTCCTGATCTGCTTACTATAACATACTTATCTCTCTTGGGCTGAATCTATATCATGTCTACAGTTCTCCTTTGCAGGTATCACATGGTTCTCATATTGCCAGTGTATTTGGTCTCTGATTCTCCCAGACTTTACCTTCACAGTTTCATGCAATGGCTTCTCCATGCCTCCATGTAGGGGTTACGATGCCACATGTCTGGCTTTCATAAACTTCCTTAGCTTTGAAGGAAGATTTCCACAACCCCTTTTCTATATCCTTGATAAAACCAGAGACACTTGGCCAAAGCTGCTGAGTTCTGCTGGTGGTTAGGGCTGGAATATTCTTGAATTACATTTGCATAATGTTGGTTTCCATTATATATGTTTTCTTTCGCTGCTTAAGCTTTCATTTTTACAAGTTGGGCTAGGATTTGCTGGGCAGAGTCTTAGCCTAAGGGTACCACTCCCATTATTCTATTTAACATTAGGCTTTTCTTTAAATTTCTCCTCTCCTGGAGCTTGGGACTTGGCTCCAACATTGCATTCCTTAGTTACTGTTTCCTCTTCACACGGTAAATTTTGTACTTCTTTTATCACTTTCTTTTTTTTATAGACGTGCATAAGTGTGGTCAATATTAACAATAGAAAACAGTCAGTGCTAGATTATCTTGAAATCACCTATATCTATGACAATAGTAAAAAATCTCTTCCTTTATCCCTAGGCTGATTCTTAGAATGGCAAAAAACAGCCACAATTTTTTTCCAAAATATCATAAGAATGTTCTTTAGACAAGTTGGTATTTTTCCCCTTTAAAATCCCTTTAGCTGGGTCTCCACAACATTATTCTCAGTATTGTATTCTTTGTTTGTTTGTTTGTTTGTTTTGAGACAGCTCTGTAGTTTTGGAGCCTATGCTGAAATTTGCTCTTGTAGACCAGGCTGTCCTCTGCCTCCAAAGTGCCGGATTAAAGGCATACCACCCAACTAGCACTTCTGTCTTCTATGCTCTTACTAAGAAGGACCATTAAGCTCCAGTTAAAGATTTCAGCTGCTCTTCTAATCCAAACCTCCAAAGTTTACATTATACACATAAGAAGCATGGTCAACCCAGTCACAGAAATATGTCAGCCCCTGGTACCAAGTTATATCTTAGTTATTATTCTATGGCTACCTGGAGATGCCATAACCAAGGCAACTTTGAAAATAAAGTACTTAATGAGAGCCTTGCTTACAGTTTCAGGGGGTTAGTCCATTATCATCATGAGAGGGAGCATAGTGGTAGCCAAATATTGTTGTAGAATATTATTTTAGGATTTGTTACATTTGTTTATGCTGTGGAACATTTGTTGTAATAATGCAAAGATGTGTTTTATTCTTTTAGGTTACATTTGTTTAACTCTGTAAAGCTATGGAGACCGTTCTCAATCAAGTCACTTCAAGTGCTAACCAAAATATTTATTATATACTTACATGAGGAAAAATAACTATCACTGGTTGTAAAAAGGGAAGGGTAGCTAAGGATATTTATTTGTCACTCATTACAAGACACTTAAACACTTAAAAATTCCTGCTAGGTATGGAGTTATGGTTACTCCAGTAGAAAGTTAGAAACAGTTACTTTGAGTTTTATTAAAACATTAAATGAAAGTAAATTATTTTAAAAACAGCATTTATTTATTAAAGTTTTCACCAAGAATAATTTTTGTAAGCAGAAGGCTTTTATAAATTTTTGTGGACAATAAAGCTGATACCATAATATTTGCTGATAAATATATAGACAAGGAAATATATATATAATAAAATTTAACTAATTCAAATAATTTTCAGAAAAAAATGAATATAACTAGAAATATTAAACAAAGTGAAGAAACCCAGTCTCAGAAAAACAAAAATTGCATTGCCCCTCATATGTTGTTTAAATTAAATTAAAAGTAGGAGTCATGTACATGAGAAGTAATAAAGTTTTAAATGTAGGCACATGATTAAAGAATACGTGTGAATAAAAAACAGAAAATAAAGCTACTGGGAGGAGTAGGAGGGCTAAAAGGAGAGACAGGGAGACTTGAAATAGGTATGGAACTGTAGTATTTACAAAAATCATGCCAAATTTCCTGAAAATATCATAATGAAACTGATTATTTTTTAAACTTATTTAAAAATACTAATAAAATATATTTTTGAATATAGATAATTTCATAATAAAAATTATGTATGTGCATAATAAAAATACCTTTCCAAAGTAATACCCAAGTCTACTAGATCTTGTTTTATTCTTTTGTCTCCTATTAATAGTGATTTAACCTGATATACAGGATTAATAACAAAATATGATTTATTAGTAAAGCTGTTTGATACTATATAATTATATTATCAAAGTAAAATGTGATAATTTATATTAGTTTATATATTTGTTAATTTTTCGGGAGGAGATGTACATTTTTTTTTTACCTTTCTTTTCTTTATTTTTTTCCATACATTGTTTTGTTTTATTTTTTCCATTCAAGAACATAATTAAAGATAAAAAAAAATTTTTTTTCCTTTCTTCCCCTTCTCCCGGTCCCC